>JAIGNY010002156.1:707500-782500 GCA_020152595.1 Chiridota heheva
AATACTGAAAACCCTTTTGCTATGATTAATGAAAGTTTTCATCACATAAAAGTGTTGTTGTTCTTCAGTTCCAGCCCAGCATTTTACACATGCATTTTTTTTCACTTAGTTTTTACGTAAGCAACATCATAGCAGGTTTCGACTGCTCACCTTTTTCGTGTGGAGGAAGCTTTGTATAGGCTTTCATAATGCAATTTGCATGATCATATAATGCATAACTTCAAAGACATATATTATACCTTCTCATGACATATAAAACAGGCATGCCTAATTCTGAGATCACAGAGTACAAACACAATGTGATCTTTCTTAAATATTACCTCTTCAAGATATTCCAGGACTTGGAGATAAAACTTGAAAAAGAAGCTGAGCACTAGAGACAGCCTGAACTTCTTCATGCCACCAGGCGACCCTACGAGCAGGCGGAGGTCATCCATCAGACACTCACAAGCATCCGTCAAGAGATCCTTATTCCATGACCTTCCAGAGAAAAATGAAATGATATGAATGCCTAAAATATACCTTTCTGATGATTTATGATCGGCGAATATGCAGATATGAAACTTGAAATACCTCGCAGAATTAGCAACATAAATGCCATTTTACTAGATATAAAATTAAAAATATTATCAAAAGTTGCCTCCAGTTATACTTAATTATATTCATCACACACATAATGATATTAGTTATGTGGGATTGGATGCTCAAAAAATAATTCAGAACATTTTCTTTTATTAGCAAATACATCTATGAAACATTTGGAAGGAAGTGAATGAAATTTTATTTATTTTTACTCTAAAGGGAATCAGGATTGAGAGCAGTTGATAAGTTGGTTGGTTAATTATTTGAATTGACAACATGTCTACGTGCAATCCCAGTCCTGTACCAAAAGGTTAGCATGGGAACTCAGTATTCAGGGCATGCAGGATATTATAGTGAAGGTACATTTCCCTCTTGTAAAAGCAAACGAAAATATAAAAACAAGGGATTGTGGAGACTCTGACGATTGTGGAGAATCCTGCCTACGAGCCTACGTACCTTCCTTTCAATGTCTCCCTCACATTTCTAATCAGCACTGTAGTTGACGCCACACCAGCAAAAGCCAACCATATGTCCTCCACTGTTCCACTCTCTGGTTCAAATCTCACCCTCATTCCTGAACTCACATTAGCAACCTCACTGCTTCGGCCTTGCTTTTGCTTAAAGCTGCTCACAAATTCATTCTAATATAAATACATCAATTGACAACATTATTTTCATCGTTCAAGTAGCTCAAAAAAGTAAAACATGTGTCTCATCTGACAAGTGTTCTAGCTTCAAAACTTTAATTCAAGTAACTTCTAAAGTGTATCAAAAATTTCAATTTTACTATTAGAAAAAAAAGTCAAAATAAAAATAAGGGAAAACCTTGGTTGCCTTGACATTTAATTACCATCATTTTACTGATAATGCTCCTCCAAGAACAGGAGAGCAGAAGCCGGTCTAGCATAGGGTAATGAGAACTCGTAAAAATGTGCATATAGGTTCTTGTTATATATTCCTTCCCCACCCCCTTCCTCACCCCTCCATTTTTAATGACATACTGCATTATATTTCTGCTAATGTAAATAACACCTGTACTTTTGCAAAAAGAAGATACACTTCTACTTCTACTGTATATCCTTACAGGAATATTCCTATGTTGATATCTTATTCCGTTTAGGATTTGCATTCCAAAGATTAAATTGAAAAGTGACCTCACAGGATACAATGCGATGTCATAAAGGCAAATCCACATGACAATGTGTATTTCTTTGAAAATTAATTGGCTCTTTTTCAATTATTTAAAGCATTCTTTGTTTAATTATTGAAATGGGGTATAGCATGCAATTATAAGAACGTGATTGGCCCATCTGCTCGTGGGTCTTACACTCTAAGTAAAAGAAAAAGACCGTTTTTGTTTAATAGAAAAACATACAAATTGTCTTGGATCTGCCTTTATAACATTTTATTGTTAACTGCGAGGTCAATCTGATGAAATGCAAGAACTACAATTTAACGGAATATGATATCTCCATGGGTTTACACTCAATTGTTTCACTAATAGTCCTTCTACCATACAACTGAACATTCACGGGAATATTCAAATCAAGTAAGTATCGTATTCTTATTCTGAAATTATTGAGGGATCCATAGCTAGTCACTTGGTCAAAAATGTGACCCGAGGTCATCAAACCGCATAGCAACCGCGCGCATAGCAACCGCGCGCATAGCAACCGCGCGCATAGCAACCGCGCGCATAGCAACCGCGCGCATAGCAACCGCGCGCATAGCAACCGCGCGCAAACCGCGCGCGATCAGCTGTGTTTGTTTACGCGCCATAGCAACCGCGCGCATTCACCCCGCATTGGAGTAAAGCGATCAACTGGTTTGTTTTGCCATACGTGTATTGCAGTAAAAGGTTTGCCCACTTTCACTCCAGCAAATGACGTCTTCTCCCGGATGTGACGTGGCACCGACCAAGTGAATTGAATATTAAATAGACCATTGAGAAGGTCGGACATCCGGGAATGTTGTGCTGCACGGCGACGTAACAATGCTTTTTTGACGATCTCGAACTTCAGTCAAAGGGGAAAACAAACAGTTAGTTATCATTGCAGTCAATGGGAGGAAAACTATTTTTTGTCATTTTTCAACAAGTACTGTACAGAATTTATTTTTCTTCACAAATGTTGTGTATTAGATAATAGTTTCCAACATATATGAGTACCATTAATTTTCGCTGTCTGGCTAAGGTGACACAAGTATTCATACAAAAAATTCCTATTGACTGTAATGATAAAGTTTCCGCTCAACTTGGCAAAACCGTACTGAGCCCGTACACGATTACGTGCGAACCGACCACCTCAATGTACCAGACAGTTAAACAATGTTTATGATACTTACCATGCATCCCCAGGAAATGCCAAAATTGTATTCGTGGAAGTTGGTTCTGCACAATAACCCCAGTAAAAACACAATACATTTCATCTATGGATATGGGGGCGCGGGGAGGGCGCAGTCCTACCCCAAATTCTAGCCAAAATTGAGGTGAATTAGCCTATTACAGTACTTTGAGCATAGCGTGTCAATTCAGCTTGGACCATACCTAAACTGCCAAATAGGCCTCTAAAAATGTCAGTTCTGGTTATGTACTTGGTCATTTATATCAATTTTTAGAGGCAGGACAACTTGCAATAGACCTTTTCAAATCTGAATCGGTAATTTCCGGATAACTAATTTAAATAATGTCACATTGCCGAGATTCACGTGTACATAATTGACCAATCGTATACTGGTGAAATCTTATTGACCAATAAAATACTGGAGAAATCTTGGCCGTCTGCACAATTCACGCACGGTATGGGACCAAGCGTATGAAAAAATGTTTTTAAGCGCACGTATCATACATGCGTTATACATGATGGAAATACGCGCGCGTATTGTTGCTTATATTTTTTTTCTCAAACCTGCACCTGATTGTTGGGAAACAAAGGAAAAGTTCCCCATCATTTGATTGGTCGATGTACTGAAGAAATCACGTTTGGCTAAACTCGTTTTGAAAAAGTCTATAGCATGTTATTATATACAAACTTTTGCATGCAAGAGAGTGCATTTCAATTGCATTACCTTGTTACTGTATGGTACATGTACAGAATGGAGAACCTCATTAGGGGAAAGGTTAGTATGATGATTATTCAAGAAGTACTGATCCAAAACAATGTCTCTCGAACCTGGAAAACGAGTCAAAATTAAAAGAATTCAGATGAAATTTACGATGTAAGGAATTGGTAAATCCAAGACGACAGAAAGTAGAATTAAACTAAAAAGTGCAAAATCATATCGTAAAGCAATTTAAGTATATATTGGGTTTAAGTAACTTTTTAAGAACTGTTAAAAATTCATGGCGCAACACCCTGCATTAAAAATCAGTCACCTTTTCTTAATTCACATCATAGTGTTTCATTAATTTTAAATTTAATCTCCTCCTTTAATTATAGTTTCCTATGTAAATGATCCTTAGATAAAACAATACTTTCAATCATAAACCATTGCAAAAATTGACTGAGCATGTAATACCCCACCTCCCCCGCCGCCTAAGCTGGGGTATTAAGTTCGTGGTCAGGTTTTAAGGCGTAATGCTTAAAATTCAGAATTGGCAAAAAGCAAAATCCTGCTAACTAACCCTTTGAGGATACAACATGCAGGGTACAACCAACTGCCGTTAATACCGGGGTGAGATCAGACACTGCCCTGGATGAGATGATGCAACCCGCAAGAGTCTACCACATGAAGAAAAAAAAAAAGGGTTAACAAATCATAGTAAAACAATGAGTATTGCAAAATGTACAAGTCTTTCAGATTACTATTAACCCTTCCCCTGTCACTCACATTTCCACATCGCACTAATCCATCCCATTTCCAACTCTCCGCACCAATTTCTTCATCTTATATCCACCATACCCATCTCCTATCTAGTCAACAACTCACTCAGCATCCAACTCATGCCCCATAAATTACGAGCCACCAAAAAAGACTTCCCCATTAAAAAGGGTTTGTCCTAAAAAATGTACACACTGTATCTATATCCATTTCCACTTTAAACCTACCGTTTCCTTTCCCTACTCCCCCCCCCCACACACACACACCTACAATCACTACTATCTACTACAATCACCGGATCCACTTTTCCTCCTATAGTAACATTTCTCATTCATCAACCACTCTTCTCGTTATGTACCGACCTTTTCCCTTTCCTTTTTCTGTTGAACCCTACCTCTCACCCTTTACCATGTCATGCACATTCATACAACTCTACATAGGCACAGGCAGCAGTGGTGTCGGAACAACAGGGGCAACGGGGAATCGCCCCTTGCCCAAAAGCAAGGGGATGAAGGGAGACAAGATGTGCCCTTTTAAAAGTTAAGGCAAACGGGGCAGGAGGTGCCCTTTTGGAAGTTACATGAAATTATTCTAGGTCATTCTTGAGCTTGAAACAAATAGAAATCCACTTACTCACAAATCCTACATAGTATATATATTTATTTGACACAAAGCATGATCATTTACCAGGAGACCTGATACTGAGGGCCGTACATGATGGGAGGGGGCACGTCCCCAATAATTTCCAAAAGCCTAGGCCTTTAAACCCATTCGTCCAAAGGACAATTGACAACATTGTTGCTGGCTCCCTAGACCCATAGGCGGGTGGGCGTTGAAAAATCACGCTAAGATACCGTGACACAAAATCACCACACAAAAAGTATACATTTGGAATTAAGTAGGGATGGAGCAAGTGCCCCCCAAATCCCGACAGGCAGTTTGTTTCTTTGCTTGTTTGATGAGGGCTTAACGGCACCACGACAGCGAGGATCAAATTGTGCCTGAGAGGTTAGATCATTCCAGAGGTAGGAACAAAATCAAATAGGAGGAGTCTGAGAAAAGTACGGGAACTAATAGACAGGAAACTGAGATCGCGAGAGGAAGTACAGGTGCTAAAAAGGGGGTAAAAGTAGGTAGAGGAGGTGGGAGAGGAGGACTAAATATGGCTGTAGAGGGAGGCACGACAGACAGACATAACATGTTAAGTTCTATAAACATATAGAGCAATGTCTGGTAACTAAATCTGAAAATCTATTAAAAGTCACACTCTAAAAAGGAATGGTCAATTTTGACCATGACATGATCAATTATGCATCGATCAGCTATATGGTCAACTGTAAAATCAATATCTTCAGAATAAAATCGATAAAATCTGTTGAATGCAATTTTCAGGAAATGGAAGTTCACCAATATTTTCAAAAATTTTACAAGCTTTTTGTTAAATTTACCAATTTTATTTTAATGTTTTCCAACTTTTTACCTCCCAAACGGACTGAGAGCATGTAGCCGGTCACCTGAAATCTTCTCAGAGGTGGCAAATTGTGGAAACATTGTGTGGAGGTCTTATGCGCAGCTTGACACAAAATAGATCTGTATACTGGTAGATAGGAAAGGTGAAATAAAACTACTTACAGCCACATTCCTGATTTGCTGACTGGCAAAGTTTTGCAGCATTTCATATATAGCCACAATGGATCTTGATTTCCACGCTGTTCACAAAAAAGGCCAGAGAAATACAAATATCATTCATCTAAAACAAAGCATTGTCAAAAAGATAAACTTTACCCTTTGATGGTAACATGCCTTGCACTCACATTACGTACTGCAATTTGCCCCAAAATGTTTTTGGGGTAAGCCATAATTGATTAACCAATCCTGGCAAAAAACTAAATGGTTTGGCTTACGTAGGAATATTGTTCTTCTGTGAAACCTACATGTCTCGACCAAATATACCATTCTCCCCAGGGGTGTCGATGGAACTAGAAGCAAGGGGCAGAAAATCAAGTTAAGGCAGTTTTTGACAGTAATTGAGGGGTACTTTTCATTCTCAAAAAAGGAGCAATTTTGTTATTTTTTGAAAAATTGGGGGCACATTTTGTTTCTTTTGAAGTTCTTGTTCATAAGATAGATTTGCTTGACCACTGAACTTATCCTTTAAAAAGCTCAAAATCTGCTATTACTCACATGGTAAAGTGTCAATTAAGCACTTTAAAAAGTCTCTGAGTAACGTAAGGTTGACAGACGCCCCAGCTACAATCCCTCGAGAATCCTCTTTCAAGTTGGCCAACTCTTGTACATGGTTGATGGCAATTACGATGGGATGAGACTCCATTTTCTTCAACACACCTGATAAATGTAGAATATATATTTATGTAGGTGTTCCTTCTGATTTGGACTTTTCATGAAATTATAACCATATCCAGTAAGCATGCCAACGGCGGCCCACTGGCGGGGATCTGGCGGTAAGCAGTGGCTGGACACATCTGGAGGCATGCCACCACCGGCAAAAAGCAGTTGGCCCGCCGGTGGTTGCCACTATCTGGCCCGCAGCTAGGCGCCGGTGTGAAAATAAATTTTGTCCCCCCAGTAAATTTTGCCCCCCCCCCCCTCCCTCCCTCCAACCCTAATTTCCTAGGAAATTTGGGACTCTCAGAAAATTAAGCTGTAGCCATCCAGTAAATTTGGTACCCCCTCATAGTAAAAACGGTCTGCTAGGAAATTTGGGCCCGGTCCTTCTTTCCTAGGAAATTCTTAAGACCCTAGGCCTAACATAGACCCTAAGTGTATTTCTCCCATGAGCATTAATGACCCTGCTGTTGGGAGTTTCGACTAGGATCTGGGCCCAAAGGATTAACACTAATGTTAGATTATAAATGATCATTACAATCTACAGTTCATGCTTTGGTTAGCCCATCCTACCTCCAACACCGCAATAAAGCAATGTTAAGCATTTTCTTCTCTCCTCAAAGGACGAGACAACAACTTGTCCCCCTTTTGCAAGAAAAAGCCCTTCTTCTCCCTTCACAGTAAATCTCGCTGCCATTTTGCGTAAAGCACGTCTTTTCTTTAGTGTATCCCGATGGGTACTTCCCAGTTCGAAGAAAATATTATATTTCTTTTTCACCAAAGTGCTTATACTGGAAACTATTTTCTGTTCGTGGGCAAATTCTACGAGTAGAGCGGCGCTGTATTCCGTACATAAATACTACTAACTTAGGTTTTAGCTTATCACTTCACATACCCATATCCAATTCTGCCATAGGTGACAAAAGATTTGAAATACTTGCATCCAGATCCTGGAACACTTTACCCACCCACATGAGAACTTCTCCATCCACCACAGTATTAAAAAAACTCTTAAAGACCCACTTATTTTGATATTTTTCATTTTGTATTTATTTCACTTTGTAAACGCCATGGTACTTTGGTGAATGGCGTATTTAAATAACATTTATTATTATTATTATTATTATTATCATTTCAGTACACAAAATTAATTGAAGGAACCGTGCAGACACACCAGTAAATTACCTAGTAATATCAGAAACCAAATTCACTAGACATTTTAGGAATTAAGGACAGGGGGCCCAAATTTACGGGGGCCCAAACTTACGGGAGGCAAAATTTACTATCACACCGGCCGCCGCTAGTGGTCCGCCATTGCCTTGCTATTGGGCTTAAAATTAATCAATTCTAATTCCCTCCCGAAAAAAAAGAAAAAAAAGAAGAAAGAAAACAGGGAGGTGTTAAAACCTCCGTAGTAGGACTATTACCACGGTTAACGCATAATGTAAAGCAGGAACTTTTCAAGTTGCCAGGTTGAGGAACGTGAAAATATGATGTCACAACTAGTCTAATTTCCGTCATTTCTACACAATTAAGACTAATTAAATTTGTATTTCAACTTCACAGAATAAAATGTTTAAATTTCATGTAAGACTGTAAGATGAGCTTGCTTTACCGAGTCTAATCCTTTATGACATATGGCATACCTAAACTTGTATTTCCAGCAAGAAGCACAGCCTCAGGGTAGGCGCTTTTCAATTCCAGTACTTCCGTGAGAGTTGTTGGGCAAAACCATGTAATGCCCTTAGCATGAAAAACTGTCAGCTTACTAATCTTTGAGGAGGCCAACACCTGAAAAAGAGATCATTTGAATACATTTTATTCTTTGAACCAGAATAACGATCAAAAGGTGGATATCACTCTGATCTGAAATAACATGTTGGTGTAAAATGTGTACAGCCTAGGCCTGCATGAAAATTGATCAACTATAAAATGTTTATGTGAAAAGTGCTTACAATGAATTATTTTTGCCTAATTTTTTTATTCATAAATCAATATTATTACAAAGATTTTATATTAATCAGAAAGACCATTAACTTCTGAACAGATAAGTCTTCAAGTGATACCTTTAGTTTCTGAGTTACGACTAATCAAAGTCTGAAGAATTTTCAATGAATGCAAAAGTTGTGATGTATGAAAGAAAACACAGAGCAAAATCTTTACTGTAATTCTCTAAAATGCTGTCTAAAATCTCAGTTCACTTGTTTTATTTTGAAATCATTCCACTTGTTTTCTTCTGTTAAATTTTGATGGAGGTTAGGATGGAGATTCAAAATCTCTTGGTCATACTCAACCGCCACCATTCAAAAAACGGTGGTGAAGAATTGAAAACAATATGTTAATACAAGGAAATCAATAACTTTTTTGTTGCAATTTTACAAAATTACAACAAAAATACATTTATTATAGAATAAGGCTCTAAAATTCAAAATGCGTTGAAATGATCAATTTCTAACCAATTGTGATGAAATATTTTGCTACTTTCATGTTTCATAGCATACTTTCATGGTCCATAGCATATTTTCATGGTCCATAGCATATTTTCATGGTTCATATCATATTTCCATGGTTCATAGCATATTTTTATGGTTCATAGCATATTTTCATGGTTCATAGCATATTTTCATGGTTCATAGCATATTTTCATGGTTCATAGCATATTTTCATGGTTTATAGCATATTTTCATGGTTCATAGCATATTTTCATGGTTCATAGCATATTTTCATGGTTCATAGCATATTTTCATGGTTCATAGCATATTTTCATGGTTTATAGTATATTTTCATGGTTCATGGCATACTTTCATGGTTCATAGCATATTTTCCTGGTTCATAGCATATTTTAATGGTTCATAGCATATTTTCATGGTTCATAGCATATTTTCATGGTTCATAGCATATTTTCATGGTCCATAGCATATTTTCATGGTTAATAGCATATTTTCATGGTTCATAGCATATTTTCATGGTTCAGAGCATATTTTCATGGTTCATAGCATATTTTCATGGTTCATAGTATATTTTCATGGTTCATAGCATATTGATATGGTTCATAGCATATTTTCATGGTTCATAGCATATTTTCATGGTTCATAGCATATTTTCATGGTTCATAGCATATTTTCATGATTCATAGCATATTTTAATGGTTCATAGCATATTTTCATGGTTCATAGCATATTTTCATGGTTCATAGCATATTTTCATGGTTCATTGCATATTTTCATGGTTCATAGTATATTTTCATGGTTCATAGCATATTTTCATGGTTCATAGTATATTTTCATGGTTTATAGCATATTTTAATGGTTTATAGCATATTTGTATGGTTCATAGCATATTTAATTCCAATTAAGTTCAACTTGTTGTTACCAGTCCATAAATCTTTGATATAAAGCTTACAATTAACTCCGGTGGGAAAATGATGTCCTGTGTTGGATCATATTCGACAAATTTCTTCAGTGCGGAATAAGTTCGTTGACAGCTGTTGAATAACAAGCGTGATAAAAATAAACAAGGCCACATGTAATACAACTTCATCAATATTAAAACCAGATACTAACAAATATTCAAAGTTCAACTTGCTATTACACCTATAATTCAATTATTTTCTATTCCAATCCCAATGCAGAAACTGCCATTGCCAATTTGGCGTTCTGAACCCAGTGTGATTACCAGCTTGGCATTCTTATTCCATCATTATTGTCAGTTGGGCGTTATAAGCCCAGTATAAGTTTGTCAGTGTGGCATTGTTATCCCAATATGATTGTCGGTTGGGCGCGTTCTTAACATAATATGGTTGCCATTTTGGCATTCTTCACCCGGCATTATTGCCAGTTTGACATTCTTAACCAATTTGATTGCCTGTTTGGCATTCTAAACCCAGTATAATTGCCAGTTTGGCGTTCTTAACACAGTGTGATTGCCATTTAGGCATTATTAACTCAGTATAATTGCCAGTGTGTCGTTCTTAGCCCAGTATGATTGCCAGTTTGGCGTTCGGTATGATTGCCAGTTTGGCGTTCGGTATGATTGCCAGTTTGGCGTTCGGTATGATTGCCAGTTTGGCATTCTTAACACAGTATTGCCAGAGTGGCATTCTTATCCCAGTATGATTACCAGTTTGGCATTCTTAATCCAGTATAATTGCCAGTTTGGCGTTCTCAACCAAGTATTATAAATAACTCAATATTTTCGCACACATAAGGCAAAAGGTAAAAGACATTAAAGAAATAAGTGGAAGATAGTCAAGTTGAATATTTTGAGTCTTTGACTGCATTGCCCATCCCTGCATTAGTTGGTGCAAGTGGATGAGAGTTACTTTACTCAGCCAGAACGGAAACCATTCCACTACATCTTAATTTCTCAGCAGAGGCGTAGAAAGAAAGGGGAAGGGGAGCTGCTTTCTCTCTCTCTCTCTCTCTCTCTCTCTCTCTCTCTCTCTCTCTCTCTCTCTCTCTCTCTCTCTCTCTTTCCAGGTTCTCTCTCTCAATTGAAAAATTATTGACATGGTTGAGAAAAGGGTAAATAATTTAATATTTTGAAGGTAAACATTTTCCAAAAGTTGAAGAAAATTTCCCAAAAATTGTAGAATCTTTCTCGAAAATAAACTAAATTTCCCGAGAATTGAAAGATTGAAATTTCCCGCTAAGTAGCTACGTTTCATGGTAACTTACTTTACCAATGCAATTTTTCACCCTTCCCAGTATGCTCTCCCCAGCAAGTTGTTACTCATTTTATATTTAAGTGGAACTGTGGAATGGAGCAATTGGAATTTTACTGAAGAACACAATCTGATACCCAACTGCCCAAGGTGAGAATAAACCCGGTACTTGTGGCTTACAAGTTTTAGCTAAACGCCCTACCATAGGCGTACGAGGAGTGGGGGCGAGGGGCGCCAGTCATCCCCTCACCAATCGAAGCAAAACATACCTATTCGGGGAAAATAGCTATATATATATTTGGGCAAGATATATTCAGGAAAAAAAAGGAAAAAGGACATAATAAAAGAATAATAAAAGTCTAACGAATTGATTTTTAAGAGTCCAATTTCATGACTTATTTGTATCGGAAATCTTCAATTTTGGAAAATTTCCTTTAATCTTCGTAAAATTTCCTTCATTTTCGTGAAAATGGCTTCAATTTTGAGCAATTTTTTCCTTTCCGTTAAAATTGCAGGTTTCAATTTTCGTGAAATTTCCTTCCGCATTTTCGGAATTTTTTTTTCAATTTTGAGAAGTTATTTTCAATTTTTGTCCAATTTTTATCATTTTATTTCATTTTTGGGAAATACGCTTCAAATTTTGTGAAATTTCCTTCATTTTCGGGATAATTTCTTCAATTTTCGAGAAGTTTTTATCAGTTTTTTGGAAATGTCTTCCAATTTTTGTAAAATATTAATGTTGTGATTTTTGCTTTTATTTTGTGAAATTTGCTTCAATTTTTGTGTAATTTGCTTCATTTTCGGGACGTTTTTGATGAATATTGAGAGAAAATGATTGCAAAACTACAAAAGAATTATAATATGGAGCAGAAAATAATTGATATCTTTGGTAGCCAAAACAATATTAAGCACAACTTGATGCATACTTGATTTTTAATTTTTAATTTTATTATTTTTGTATTATTATTATTTTTTGGAGGGGCAAAATCAAGACCGCCCCCAAATTCGAACGTCTCCCATACGCCTATACGCTTTACCACTGAGTTACTGTGATTCCCAATAAGATATTTAAAGAAACCAATTTAGAGGATCAATTAACAAAAACTGAAATGGCTTACCATGGTTCTGTCTGATCCACAGCTGCTAGATTGGCAGCAATTCCTTTCAACGGACTCATCTTTGCAACAGCCCTATATGATGTGATGAAATTGTAAAAGGGACTGGTCAAAACAAACAAAAACTACATAATTTTGTCAAAATCTATTACATTATTACAAATTTGTCATTCTTCAATTAACAGCCTCTTGAATTTTCATGCCTTAATGCAATTTTGTGACATATTATACGGCAGATCAGTTTTTTTGTTTCTTAACGGATTGGTTCAGTGGTCACGCAAGTTTGTCTTATATGAAAGAGGCCTTTTATAGAAACAAATCGGTGAAAAACACTACTTCATTATCATTTTCCATTAATGAGATATTAAGGTTTAAAGTTATAGTCTTATATGTTTAAAAAATAATGTGGTAGGCTGTCGGCCAAATCCTCACCTTCTACAGTTCTAAACAATTGTTAATGCATTTTGAGAAGACTTGATTTACCTTTTTACCATTTGAATCATTTTTCTACAAACTTTCTTCAGGTGGTTAATTCTATGCCCTTACTAGATTATGTTTTGCATATCCAATTGGTTTTAAGCCAAAAATCGCAGGGAAAATAACTGATAGAATACATGTAAAACAATTGAGGAATCTGAGTCTGTGACGTCACAACTAGTCTGGCTTCAGTCGTTTCCACAACGATACAGAACTTTAAAATTAAATATCTCCTCAATCAGTCAATGGAAGAAGATTTCGGAAGCTTTCTTCCCATTTTGTCAATTCTTTCCAAGTCCTCTTTCATATAAGATAAAGTTGCTTGACAACTGAACTAATTCTTTTAAGTGTATCCTTTGCTATCTACTGCAATTTTTGTAAGAAGTGCAGTGAAATCTAACCCTAACAAATTAAAGCAGGGATATTCTGATCAAAATAAATGAAATTTAGATACAAATGAATGGGAATAAAATAACAAAATCAAGCTATCATACATCAGAGGTTTTGCATAGGCCAAAATTTGTCAAGCTTTGATCAAACGTAACTCAAAAAATTATTATGCTATTGTCCTAATTTTATTGTATTTTTATTTAAGCTTTAAAAGTTTTTTTTTTGGTGACTACTAGGTTGTGGGTGTCTGTAGACTTCAACGCATGCGTATTTTAAACGTTCATGAATGGTGGACTCTCTATTGTATAAAACAATTAGGCTACTTAACGATGGACTTGTTTTTGTACTCTCATAACATATCAAATTATTGCAAATGTTAAATCCATGCGAGCCATTAAGCCCATAGGGCCGGTGCTCATCCCCGGTTTCCTTGGCGTAAGCAGATGAGAGTGCATGAGTCCCCCTGGGCGGGACGCCGGTCCATCACAGGTTAATTCCTCAGCAATGCTGCTAGTGGTACTCATTTGTTACAACTCAGTGGACAGGTGGACTGAAGTAAGTAGAGTAAGTGTCTTGCTCAAGGACACAATGTAGCACTCGCGGTCGGAATCGAACCCGGTACCCTTCGAATACCATCAAAACTCCATATAACCTTTGAGCCACTGCACCTCTTATAATGATTGTACGTACGTCATTAATTCTCAGAAAGTTTGAGAAAATATTTCAATAAATTACAAACAGACTTGAGATAAATCTACCCAAATCTGACAGAAGTTAATTACTTGAGCAAAAGTCCTGAATCCCTCTAATATTGGTCTGTAGCCTGTGCACCTGCATAGATTACCTTCCAACACGTCTTGGATGTCCTCCATCGACGGCTTGGGATTGTTGCGGAGCAATGTGTACATCGACATAACAACGCCTGGAGTGCAGAAACCACATTGTGATCCATGGGCTTTTGCAATGCTATCCTTTTTGCGCAGAAGACAAAACAGAACACAATTCATTTAAATTGCCTCATCTTATCTAATTTTATGCTATGGCTGAATTCCTGAAAGGACTATTCATGAAAGGACTATTCCTGTGAATTTTCATTATCACATATGATTAAGGACTATAAAAGAAACAAATGTTTTGAAAAAACAAAAAAACATGTTGATATTTTGTTCTGTTTTGAAGTTATAACCTATCTAATATTTCACCAGTCTGTTGGAAATAGACATATCTATAATTTAAACAGTATAAACGACATTTCACCTCCGTGTCGAGTCAAGCGGCATTAAGAAAATTAAATGAAGAGGTGGCTAAGGTTGTAAACAGGATCATTATATATCCACCCATTTTGCAAAAGAAATAACGTTTTAATTTGGAATGCATGAGGTCTAAAATGTTAATCTTATTGAGAAACTCCACACTTTAAATACATCAGGGGCGGAATAATCTAAGTAACCTACAGGTTAGGAACCAGGGGGGCCCCGGGCAAAAAATCAAAATATACATATACTACGTGCTACGTACAATATATGTATGATTTGTGATTAAGTGGATTTTTCCAGTTATAATTCATATAGCCCTACTGTAGATCTTTACAACTAACATCCCTAGGCATATTCGTCCATCTAAGATTCCTTTGGAATTCATGACGATCTGATAATCCGTTACGTCACATGTTATGTGATTGCTGTTAGCATCTTGCAAACCAATCCCTTGATAATGTCTGTCACTCCTGTACAAGTTTATAAAACAAATACCAATTTCATAAACATATTTAGCTGTTTCGAGCCAGAGGCAGGGGGAGGGGGGGGGAGGCACTTCATACTAAAAGTAGTAAGAGTGTACAGCCCACCAACCGAAAAGCATACACGCAGTATGACAGATTTAACTGTAGTATGAAATTATACAATTTTGATACCCGCTGTATGAAAGAAGTCAAATTTGATACCTGCAGTATGAGTATTCAATCAAAATATTGTAAAAATGGACCAGCAGTACACAATTAACACGGTAAAACCTCATTTTTTGGGACCTGCACTACTTAAATGAAAGAGAAAGAAGGATTTAAAAAAAAAATAGTAACAAAAGACCCCTGCACTACAAAAATGGTGCAAAAATGCACCTGCTCGGGTGGCACACACACACACACACATACATATATATATATATATATATATATATATATATATATATATATATATATATATATATATATATATATATATATATATATATATATATATATATATATATATATATATATATATATATATATATATATATATATATATATATATATATATATATATATATATTTAAATATATATATATATATATATATATATATATATATATATATATATATATATATATATATATATATATATATATATATATATATATATATATATATATATATATGTATATATATATATATATATATATATATATATATATATATATATATATATATATATATATATATATATATATATATATATATATATATATATATATATATATATATATATATATATATATATATATGTATATATATATATATATATACACACCTGACATATGGAAGTGCCCCCCACTCCCTCCCCTGGCTGTAGAATCATTCGAAAGAAATGATGATAAACATACCTGTACAGGATGTAGTTTAGTTTTTGTGCTTCCAATCCCTTCTATAGTTGTCACAGCCATTCCATGAACTGAACCCAATGGTACCAGGCATGCATTCACTGCCATGTGCCTGCAAAAAGTTAACATAAAAAATATCAAAACACCCACAGAAACCTCTTTTTACAGTAAATGATTTAAATATGCAAGTCTTCAATTTGGAAGCAGCAGGAAAGGGAATATGACATCTAAAATACCATTATGATTAAAATACCATATGCTTAAAATACCATTGTGCTTAAAATACCATTATGCTTAAAATACCATTATGCTAAATATACCATTATGCTTAAAATACCATTATGCTTAAAATACCATTATGCTTAAAATACCATTATGCTTAAAATACCATTATGCTTAAAATACCATTATGCTTAAAATACCATTATGCTTTAAAACAATCTGAAGTTATCATTTATTCTGAAAAGAATAAAATGATTGACTAAGAAATATTTATGTTTTCCAATAATGTCTAATGAAAGTTTTAACATATTTCAACATATATAATATGCTAATTTTTATGATTTGGTACATTCATGACTTTTTTCCTACATTTATATTTTTGTTAAAACATAAATATTTAAAGCATAATTTTGGGATTAACTAACTAAATAGCTAAACTACAATAAAATATATACATAAAGTTGATATGACTGTATGAAATAAAGATATAAGTTGTGGATATTCTGCCACATGTAAACAGAACTGTCTTCCACAGTGGATACGTAAATATGCCTACATGCACTCAAACACACATAAACTAATGTCAAATTATGCTCTAAATGTAGAAATATACACTAGGGAAACCATTAATCAGGCTGGTATGTTAATTCCATAGATAACTATCTGCTAATGACTTTATGAAGAACCTTTTCACCTATAAGGTTTTAGTTTTTGCAAAGTTTACATCAATCATTGTTTAAGCCACAGCTGACTTACTTCATGCAAATGTAGTAGAACATTACACAAAATATTAACACCTAAAAATGGAGAGATATTAAATTTATGACAAATGTTTCATTTATGGGTAAGATATAGGCAATTGAAAAAGAATCTTTTGTACTGTATCTTTTGTTTTTATTTTTGGTTCATACACGTTTCTTAAACCATTGGCCCATCTGGAATATCATGAAAGCAAACAATAAGCTTATTGGAATAAGTCAAAAGTCGATATTAAACACTCACCTTATTTGCTGAGAAGGTAGATCATACCTGGAAAGCATCACCGTGCATGCTCCACAACCTCCTGTTTTACACCCTGCCTTCGTACCCTTCAAAAGCACTGATGTGTTTCACCATTAAGGCAAATATAAAAATTAAAGTACACTTATCCTTCACTCCACCGTGCCTCCACCCCTGCAATGTGTCCTTAACACATTACTCTACCTACCTGTTCCAGTCCACTCAGCAATACAATGAGTACCAGCATTGTTGAGCATGTAACCTGCAAGAGACTGGCACCCCTTCCAGGAGTAATGTGCTCTCATCCGCTTGCTCTATCGAAACCGAGATAAGTTGGCCTACCTAATGGCTTAATGGCTTGGATGGATTTATCTTTAACAATAATAAACATGCTCTCAACGTATTTGTTGAGAAGGTACATCATATGTGGAAAGTATCACCGTGCAATCCTTACATCATCCTACTTTACACCCTGCCTTGGTACAATTCAAAATCACTGATGTTTTTTCACCATTTTAAAAGGAAAATACAAAACATTAAGTATATTAATCTCTCACCAATCCATATCTCTTATCCAAGCCATCATCAACCATGTCAACCGAACAGGGCAGTTTTAAATATAATTTATGTAATAATACGAATCTACAATACAATACATACAGAAAAATTAATCAAATACACATTCTAATGCACCTATATAACAATCATGAAAACATAGGCCAACATATATATATATATATATATATATATATATATATATATATATATATATATATATATATATATATATATATATATATATATATATATATATATATATATATATATATATATATATATATATATATATATATATATATATATATATATATATATATATATATATATATATATATATATATATATATATATATATATATATATATATATATATATATATATATATATATATATATAATATATATATATATATATATATATATATATATATATATATATATATATATATATATATATATATATATATATATATATATATGTATTTATATAAATATATATATATATATATATATATATATATATATATATATATATATATATATATAGATATATATATATATATTTTTATATATAAATATATATATATATATATATATATATATATGTTTATATATATATATATATATATATATATATATATATATATATATATATATATATATATACATATATACATATCTACATATACTATATATATATATATTTATATACATATATATATATATATATATATATATATATATATATATATATATATATATATATATATATATATATATATATATATATATATATATATATATATATATATATATATATATATATATATATATATATATATATATATATATATATATATATATATATATATATATATATATTTATATATATATATATATATATATATATATATATATATATATATATATATATATATATATATATATATATATATATATATATATATATATATATATATATATATATATATATATATATATATATATATATATATATATATATATATATATATATATATATATATATATATATATATATATATATATATATATATATATATATATATATATATATATATATATATATATATATATATATATATATATATATATATATATATATATATATATATATATATATATATATATATATATATATATATATATATATATATATATATATATATATATATATATATATATATATATATATATATATATATATATATATATATATATATATAGTGCTAACATTTTACATTTTAAATTGATTTTTGTAAAAGACAGGTAGCCAGTAAATTGATTTCTGTAAAAGACAGCTAGCCAGTGCCAGTCCTTAAGAAGTTTAAATAAATGACACAATGATTATTTGTAACTATTCTTAAGGACACGTTTGCAACTTCTTGATCGTGCATGTCGGCACACCGAAGAACACCACGTAATTTTTCTCCATCTGAAAAGGATACACTTGGACCGAAGATAAAACAGAAGGCTTAGATCTGGTTGAACGTTGTTGTCTGTCACCTAAGGAACATGTTTCAAGATTCTTTGTGTGAAAGATAGATGGCAAAAAGACCAGCAGTAAAGAAGTAGCCAACTATTTTGATATAATGTTCCGTTCAATAAAGTTTCAGTGCTCAAGCAAATTCATCTACTGTAGAAATTAAAGGATCAGTTCAGTGCTCAAGCAAATTCATCTACTGTAGAACTTAAAGAATTAGTTCAGTGCTCAAGCAAATTCATCTACTGTAGAACTTAAAGGATTAGTGCAGTGCTCAAGCAAATTTATCTACTATGTAGAACTTAAAGGATTAGTTCAGTGCTCAAGCAAATTCATCTACAGTAGAACTTAAAGGATTAGTTCAGTGCTCAAGCAAATTCATCTACTGTAGAACTTAAAGGATTAGTTCAGTGCTCAAACAAATTCATATATACTGTAGAACTTAAAGAATTAGTTCAGCGCTCAAGCAAATTCATCTACTGTAGAACTTAAAGGTTTAGTTCAGTGCTCAAGCAAATTCATCTACTGTGTAGAACTTAAAGGATTAGTTCAGTGCTCAAGCAAATTCATCCACTATGTAGAACTTAAAGGATTAGTTCAGTGCTCAAACACATTCATCTACTGTAGAACTTAAAGGGTTAGTTCAGTGCTCAAGCAAATTCATCTACTGTAGAACTTAAAGGGTTAGTTCAGTGCTCAAGCAAATTCATCTACTGTGTAGAACTTAAAGGATTAGTGCAGTGCTCAAGCAAATTCATCTACTGTAGAACTTAAAGGATTAGTTCAGTTCTCAAGCAAATTCATCTACTGTAGAACTTAAAGGATTAGTTCAGTGCTCAAGCAAATTCATCAACTGTAGAACTTAAAGGATTAGTGCAGTGCTCAAGCAAATTCATCTACTGTAGAACTTAAAGGATTAGTTCAGTTCTCAAGCAAATTCATCTACTGTAGAACTTAAAGGATTAGTTCAGTGCTCAAGCAAATTCATCAACTGTAGAACTTAAAGGATTAGTTCAGCGCTCAAGCAGATTCACCCACTGTAGAACTTAAAGGATTAGTTCAGTGCTCAAACAAATTCATCTACTGTGTAGAACGTAATGAATTAGTTCAGCGCTCAAGCAAATTCATCAACTGTAGAACTTAAAGGATTATTGCAGTGCTCAAGCAAATTCATCTACTGTGTAGAACTTAATGAATTAGTTCAGCGCTCAAGCAAATTCATCAACTGTAGAACTTAAAGGATTAGTTCAGTGCTCAAGCAAATTCATCTACTGTGTAGAACTTAATGAATTAGTTCAGCGCTCAAGCAAATTCATCAACTGTAGAACTTAAAGGATTAGTTCAGTGCTCAAGCAAATTCATCTACTGTGTAGAACTGAATGAATTAGTTCAGCGCTCAAGCAAATTCATCAACTGTAGAACTTAATGGATTAGTTCAGTGCTCAAGCAAATTCATCTACTGTAGAACTTAAAGGATTAGTTCAGTGCTCAAGCAAATACATCTACAGTAGAACTTAAGTTGATACCTTCATCCTCACTTTATTCACAATTATTATTGCTTTAAGAAAATTAGGTGATTTTTTTTGTTCAAAATTTTTAGGGCGATAAATTTCAATTACTCTATTAGATTATGTTTTTATATTTTCCTGACATAAGTAATGGTCTTTAAACTTCAAGCCTCAGCAAAATAGCATGACAGAATATAAAGAAATTTGGAAAGTCTGAGCGTCTATGTCACAAGTAGTCTGATTTCAGTCGTTTCTACACAAAGGAGACGAAGCTTGAACTTACATATCTGCAATACAGATAAGATTGTTGAATGCTTTCTTCACTATAATTGTTTCTTTGAAAATCCTTTGTATTGCATAATATATTATATCATATGTACAAAGATGTGTATGTTGTTGTATTTATCACAAGACCCAGAGGCAAGTTACACTAAATAAATAATTGAATTGAATTAAATTTAACTTCATTAGCACTAATCCTTTAAATCCAAATGCAGTCCGACATATTGTCTTTAAGGCTCAAATGATGATGAAAATGTACTCCGTCTCCGAATTGGCTTAAGATTTGATTTTATGTTTTCTCCACTCTCTAGCTTTTCCTCCCCGCTCCACGTTGTTTTCATTTATGTATATCTCAAGTAAGAATCTTAAGCTGGCATGGCTTACTACAATACTTGCATTAAAAAATTAATTCTAATATATTGAGTTACTCCCATGATCACTCAACCATGCATGCAGTGGCGTGGTGGCAGGGGGTCAGGGGGGGGGGCAGCTTTCTCCACAGCAATGTTTTCTGAGAGGGCGCCAAGTGCTCAAGGGGGCGCCAAAATCGTCCTGAAAACATATTTTTTAGGCCCTGAGAAAATCATGATGTCTCTTTTGCCTTAAACCAGTTCGGGAGGCCATTACAGATTTTTTCAGCCAATCATATACAAGAATGACAATGACGTAATTAAATATGAATATTCATATACAACATTAGACGTTCAACGTTGCATATTCATATATGTTGGCAGACACCATCTGAACTGCTGTATATATATATATGCTACGATTAATGTATAGTTTTTTTTTAAAGTGAATTTCGCAACTGTCAAATTATTTGAGTGCAAATGACTAAGATTTAAATAAAAGTCTATTTGGGCATGAACTCGTACTAGGCCTAGGCATACCTACAACTAGTGCAAATTATCTCACGCATATACATCAGCTTGAAGATCTACGTATACAACGTGAGAACTATCGCTCTACAACTTTGATTTTTTGAAGTGATTATTCGCAGGGCAGCTCTGCGAATATCCACACAGTATCTCAAGCCAGCACTGCGAATAAGGTTGGGGTTGGGGTTAGGTTTTAGGTTAGGGTATATGTTATCACTGCCCTGCGAATAAGCCCCACCTTGATTTTTACACACTAACCAAAAACTCCGTACCTACAACACGTGTCCAAAAAAAATTCCCCCACAAAAAGTGGGCAACTTTTTTACGGTATGAAGATCCCTTTCAATCTTCATGAAAAATTGCACAATAAAACTTCAATTTGTCTATTATCTTGTCCACATCAATCTTTTCAAATCGCTTTACGAAAAGTGTAGGATTTCGACATCCGAAAAAAAAAGTTTCGCAAATCTTCTTACAGAGTGTACTGCATACGCTCGAGTGCGTAATAACGCTCTCCAAATTGTCCAATAAAAACCAAGAATGACTGCGTAACCAAATGATTGACAAAAGAGGCGCGCGTAATTTGTCTGTGAGTCTAAATACAGTTACAGTCATTAGAATCGGGCCCACTGGCACTAACCTACAACGCGCTTTTTGTCCAAAAAGGAAAATAATATGGGACTTAGGAAGTTAGGGCCTAATAAAACAAACAATGAAACTCACTACGACTACGCACTCCACCTGAAAAAAGGGAGCTTTCAATTTGCAGGGTATTCTACAGTTACTCCCATACTCCATAGTGCAAACACTGCTGTAACTCTAATGCAAGGGAAAGTCGCTTAACTACTACTTTTAAATTATGTCTTAATTTTCATACAAGGAGCGAGTGTTAGAACTTCACTCAGAACACCACTTACCGAGATATTGTTAACTACTTCCTCGATATTCAAAGGAGGATTCGCTTTGTAGTACATTTTAAATTGTGCCATATCTGTAGTGTCAGGTTTTTTCCATTGTTTTCCGGCAAAGTAATGTTATTCACTCGCGGTCATGGAATTACTAAGTCCCAAATTATTTTGTCAGACGATATGTCATAAGTTGTATATAAATATTCATATTTAAGTACGTCATCGTCATTCTTGTATATGATTGGCTGAAAAAATCTGTAATGGCAATTCTAGTCTGCAGAAAAAAAAAATGCGTTCGGGAGCAACCTGAAAAACTAGGTACCTTGAAATACCAAAATATTTGGTACCTTTATGTATGACGTCACCGCATGAGCCTACACATTTGACTAGCCCACACTAAACCTATGGGGTTTCTCATTTTCCGCTCCGAATTTTCAAAATTTCACTGGATATCCTGAAATTTTGGAGATTGATAGTAAATAGATATTCAAAACTTTTCGCTGCTGGTTTTTGAAATTTATCGTCGCCTTTTTGAAAAAATGAATAAAACAGATTGTTCATAATCTGTTTAATCCGTAGCGAAAATGAGAAACCCCATACGTTTAGTGTGGGCTAGTCAAATTTGTAGGCTCATGCGATGACGTAATACATAAAAGTACCCAATTTTTTGGCTATTTCAAAGAACCTATAGTTAAAGTTTTTCGGGCTGCTCCCGGACTGTCACCATCCCTCATCCCAGTTGGTATGGTCATGATCACCGGGCCATATCAAACTGAATGGCCTTCTTTGAAATGTTCCAATAAACATTGTGCGTTGATTCCGCCCATGGAGGTCCCCAATAATGCATCAATAAATTGACATTCCGTTCACAAGGAAGGGTTCTACTATTATGATCATACTTTGTGACTACAAAACAAGTTTGGTTGCATGTTGACAACAATCTTGATTAAAACTGTGTCCTTATAGTGAAAAGAGATATTTTCCCTGTTGCTAAATGCATATCTTATATGATACTGGTACATGATGTGCAGTTCTGTTGGTAGCTGGCTCAATTTAAGGTGAGTGCTTTGCATCATCTCGAGCAGTTTATGCTCCTGAGAAATCACCTTTCCTGAGTAAATTTTCCATATTTGAAATGGATAGTTTAAAAATTTCTAGACACTTTTCCTATGTTTAATTTGTGTTAGTTTTGTGTGGTACCAGTTGTGCAATTGATTTGTTGGGAGACTAATGTTATGATATAACATGATGAACCCATTACGATTGTACTAACTAATGGAGTTTGAACCCATACGAGTGACTTTTATCTTCATGTTGTGTTTTAATGGTGAAAATTTCTTCTTTCAGATTCAATTGATTGGAATTTATCTTCTTTTTCTTATTTTCCAGGAATATATATATTTTTTGACATTAGGTCTACAGCATCAGTTGAAAGAGTGATTCGACAAAAATCTGAAGGTGAGGATGTGAATTAAGTGTTACATGCGACCTATCACCAGATTTCAACGACATTCCAGGGAAGAAGAAAATTGTGCAATAACACTATCATTCAATAACTGGTAGCGCAGTTCGAGAAAATTTCACGATGATCTCATACAGTGACTCATGCTGACCTGCTGATGCAATCTTCTCGATTTGGATTATTACAAGATTAGGCGTAATGATAGTACTTCTAAAAATATAATCGATGCTATGATTGAGAACTACGCCATGCCACGCCTACTTCTTAAAGTAGAACTTGCGAATTATCTATACAAGCAGCTGTTTTGAAGAATATTTTCGAGGTTTCATCAATCTACAATTAACTGTGTCTTATTGTCTTACATCAAGTATTCCCTGCCTTCATTCATTCAGTGTGGAGATAATTATTAAATCAACTTAAGTCTTTGTTGACTTTTGCTTGAGGAATAAAATATCAGAGAAAATCTTTGTCTTAAACTGTCTGCCGATATATATATATATATATATATATATATATATATATATATATATATATATATATATATATATATATATATATATATATATATATATATATATATATATATATATATATATATATATATATATATATATATATATATATATATATATATATATATATATATATATATATATATATATATATATATATATATATCATAACACCCTTTAAAAAAGGGCTGTCGTGGCATTTATTATTTTTGAATGGATAGTGATAAAAAAAACCCAGAGGCGTGTCTTAAGGGGGCGGGGCTTTGCACCTTTAAAATAGCATAATCGTGATTCTCCCGACAATGACCCTGCATTATACACTATACTATCCCTTATAGGATTAGATCAGTGGTCAATGAAGTCTTATTTTACAGAGGACTTCAAAAGAAACAAAATGGTGAAGAAAACGTTCAAAAATCGTATCCCGTTAAGAAGATATTCAAGTTTAAATCTCTGTCTTACCTTTGTAGAAATGACTGGTGTAGTAAGTCTACTGTGAAAAGTTGGCGTCCTCCTACTCACATTTTTCAAGTTTATTTAAATATTTTGCTTTATATATTATTTATATTAACATGATACTGCATAAATAACTTGACCAAGAGTCACTGTTCGGCATTCAGGCTCTTGTTTGTTTGTTTTTTCTCTCATCCGGACCATGATCCTACACACGAGTAGGATCAAGATCAAGCAACTGCGATCAGATTCAATGAGCATTCTTACGATTATTAAGACGATTATTACGTGGATCTATTGCCTGCAGTAGATCTGATCGCAAGGTTGTACTCAAGTGAGAACACACCCTAGTACCTTGAACAACAGATCAACTGAAATCGCCCTTGAATTAAGTGATGTGTAGCAGCGTTAAAAACGCATCAATTCTCTCGTCTAATCATATTGGTTCTCCAGTTAGGAAGAATTTTGTTACGACTACAGTAATTTTCACCAAAACAACGTCACAGTCTGCAAATTCCTAGTCTGTAAATTCCCAGTCTGCAAATTCCTAGTCTGCAAATTCCTAGTCTGCAAATTCCTAATCTGCAAATTCCTAGTCTGCAAATTTCTAGTCTGCAAATTCCAAGTCTGCAAATTCCTAGTCTGCAAATTCCTAGTCTGCAAATTCCTAGTCTGCAAATTCCTAGTCTGCAAATTCCAGTCTGCATTCTGCGTAAGACCCATCTTCTGTGTCACCTCAACTAAACCACTCAATATCGTGTCGGTTAATTTCTCTCCCGGCCTCCCTCCCTCCCCCTCCCCGCCCCTGCCCTCCCCTTCCCCTCCCCCCCTTCCCTTCCCATCCCCTCCCCTCCCATCCTCTCCCCTCCCCTCCCTTCCCTTCCCCTCCTCCCATTCCCTCCTCCCCTCCCCTCCCACCCCTCCCCTCCCACCCCTCCCTCCCTCCCCTCCCGTCCATCCCCAACCCACCCCCCCTCCTCCCCTTCCCTCCTACCCATTCCCTCCCCTCCCCTGCCCTCCCTGCCCTCCCATCCCCTATCCTCCCTCCTCCCCTCCCTCCCCACCCCTCCTACCCCACCCCATACCCCTCCCCTACCCCCCCCTCCCCTCCCCCCTCCACTCCCCTCCACTCCTCCACTCCCCTCCCCTCCCCTCCTCCACCCTCCCCTCCACTCCCCTCCCTCCCCTCCTATTCCCTCCCCCTCCCCTCCCCTCCCCTCCCCTCCCCTCCCCTCCCCCTCCCTCCCCTCCTCCCCCCCTCCCCTCCTCCCCTCCCCTCCCCTCCCCTCCCCTCCCCTCCCCCCCTCCCCCCCTCCCTCCCCTCCCTCCCCTCCCTCCCTCCCCTCCCTCTCCCCTCCCTCCCTTTCCTCCCCTCCCTCAATATGAAAATCCTGGCTACGCCACTAGCTGAAATTCCCGTATTTCGATGGCAATTGTAATAATTTACCTTTTCTAATCGTACGTTAATTAATGTTGAGCATAACTGACTTATATTAAGGTAATCTTAATTAAATGATTTATCAGCTGGTTTTAGAGTAGTTTTAAGCCGATTTCAGCATGCAGTACTGACACTGTACAGTACCTTTGTAACATAACTACTGACACTGTAACGTTAGTGTACAAGAAATAACTGTGTGCAGTACCGTTAGCACTGTAGCAGCCATTTTCGACTGCAATTTGTAGTGTAGGCCTGTGATTAAGTAACTAATGTTTAGTTATTGTGTAATTTGAAATCTTAGTTATTGCTGAAAATAAATTAACTATTACTTAGATCAGGATATTTTTGTAATTAAAAAGCACAATCTCTTCAGCTTGTTAAGCTTCGCCAATGGCCTGTTTTTTTGTTTTTGTGGAAGGGTGTGGGAGGGTGTGTGTGTGTGGGGGGGGGGGGGGTGTAGGGGATGGGGGTGGGGGGGTAGGGGGGGTAGCATTTCTCGAACATTGCGGGTACCCCGTGCGTACCGTCATTAATTTTCTTGATCTATGCGTATGATTTGTTAAAATACTATTATTGCTAAAAGAAAATTAACTTTTGATGAAATAAACGTTATTTTTTAAATATTTTTCATCATTCACTGTTCGGCCTTTTAAAAAAAATTTTTAGGCGAGTTTAACATTTTTCGATAAACTGAACATATTGCGGGTATGCTACTACTGCATGTTTTTTTTTCAACTTTAAATTTTCATTACAATCACTTGCAGCTACCTTGGCCTATGGCCTGTTATTTTTTATTTTTTTCTAGCAAGTACCAGTTATTTATCAATCAACCGAGCATTGCAAGTACACTGTTGCTGAGTGTGTACCATCATGAATTGTCTTGATCTATGTGTATAATTTGTATGATAATATTGCTGAGAGAAATTTAACTTTTGATTAAATACAAATATTTTCTTAATTCATCACATTTTTTTTCTTTCTTTCATTTTTTTCATAAATATTTATGCATTTTGTGCTCATACTTTAAACATTTAAATTAATATTTATAATTAGTTAAATCATAAACAATTGATTAGTTGTTAAATGTTTGTATTATTTCAACATTCTAATGGAATATTATAAGTTCATTCAAATTGATTTTAATCAAATTAAATGCAAAGTTTTGAACAATGTCATAGAAAATAACCCAAAATGTGGGGAATTCCAATTAATTTCATGATTATTATTATTTTATTGATTATGTGTTTGTTTGTCTTGTTATTTAAATTATACACATTTTAGCTAGAATCTTATCACTGTCAGCTTAATTATTTATTTGAAGCACACTGAAATAATTTCAGATTTGCACACTTTATCCCAATGAATTGTCTCACTTTTCGTCAATGTGAATTATTTAGGTCGTTAATAGACTTTCTGTTTATTTATTAAGTCCTTAAATTATAATTTTATACATGGCTAAACCATTTGCTAAGAGCACAGCTTATTTAGTTTCAAAACTGCATTTAAATCAAATTGAGCAAATTTTACATTAAAATGCATTTATCCCACTTTTCCCAATTTAATGTATATTATGGTTTGTTTACACGTTAACTAGGCCTATGTCATTAATTCTTTAACGATATCATATTTTCCATCAATATTTTTTTAAGTTGAAGAGAACATTGGTACAGAACAAAAAAATACTGAATAACAGTAACATGTCCAAACATTTATTAGGCTTTAAAAATGCTTAATTCTTCAAAACTGACCAACTAAATCTGGTTTTCATGGAAACGGCAATTAAATGGGGTATAATCCAAGTGACACCGTTTTTTCTCATAACCTGAGAATCGTGTCACCTATTAACATGATTATTTCTTTTAAATTGTTCCTACAATCACCATCTTTGATTTAATCCTATTTATAAACAGTTGCATGCTACTTTGAATTTTCACTATAGCCTCAGATGAAGATGATGTTCCATAGTGCGCAATCTCCAGAAGGGGGCAAGGTATGACTGAGCAAAATGGGCATTTATACCAGAAGGCATCAAAGGGCACTTTGAGGGTAGGTCTGAGGGTACTTGAAATGTAAATAAGGGAGCCTGAGTACTTAATACAAGTAGTAGTCCCTGCATCTTTTTGTATTAGGAAACTGTAATTAGCATAAAAAGAATGCAAAGTACTTCTCCAAAGTATGTTTTTATGAGTACAATTTGAAGTGAAAAGGGGCAGGGCGGTGTGCCACTATGAAAAACTAAAACTAAAAGGGGCCTGAATCTGTTATCTGTGTCCATGCATCAAAGGGCCCATTCTTGAAATATCACACGAATGGTGATGTTTTTGTACCTGATAAACAACTAATATATAGCCCAGGGACAAAGACCCGGGAAGCTTCTCGGGGTTTAACATATGAATGGCTTTTAATGATACCCGTTTACTAGTCTACCACATTTTGCTAAAGGGCGGGGGAAGGGGTGGGGGAGGGGGGGGGGTTGCAACTTCAACCCTTTACACTCAATAAATTTACCCTATGAACATTGTTGTTTTGAGTTTTAACAAGCATTTTTTAATTAATGCCTTTTGTTCAAAATTTTCGATCTATTCGTAAAACTTTTTACTACGTTTTCTTCGTTTTATTTAAGAAAAGTTGTTAATAAATAGTCAAACCCAAGTTTTTGGCTCTGAAAGGTGTGTTTGTTGGGAGGGGTGGAGCGGGGGGGAGCGAGGGAAGGCGTGTAACATAACATATCCATCTATGTTTTTGTATGAACTTGTGAAGTTATACTACGGATAAATTGATGCTATGATAAAAACAAAATGGCCACCTCAAAAGTTTGGTTGTCGCCTTCCCAAATGTTGCATCTGGCTAAGTCCCTGTTTGGGAGGAAATATCCCCCTTGCTCACTTAGGTCGTCTACGCAGACCACTAGGGCTGTCTCTCCTCTTCCCTCTCCGCCGTTACCCTGGTATTATTATATTGGAAATTACAAATACACAAATTGGATGAAACCGATTAAACTCAAATTGAAAATTAATCAAATTTTTCTTTCATTCACGGATTCATAGAAATAAACAGTGCTAGGAATCCTTGAATGATTTGGAATCAAAATCTCACAAAAAGACCATATAAAAAGAACAATTGGTGTTTTGTGCTAATTCTGTCATTTGGAATAGCATTTGAAACATTATGCATGCAGCATACGTACAATCTCAATAACTTGACTGTTACTTAATAGCTGTAAACATTTATAGCATAACGTAATAATGACAATTCTAATGAAAGCCCCATTAAAAATTGCTCAGAATCCGAAGAAGATATACTGTCAGACTGTGTATATTGAAAATGAAAAGCGTTTTTCATTACCTTTAAACCGTTGCAAAAAAACCAGATTTGATGATTTGTTATCAAAATCCTCCATTTGATAAAGTCTAAGTTTTTCTTTCTTTTAAGTCTTCAGTCTCACTTTTGCCTTCAAACGGTGTCTCCCAACTTCGAGCACTCTTTGAATTAAGTTGATGAACAAATTAAATTGTTCAAAAGGTCACCGTGCTGAGTAATTATGTGTGGAAGCTCTTTGCTGGATGAATGCTTTCAGAGTTGGAAGATCGTCAATAAAAGCCAAACCATTTTTTTTTTTTTTTTTAAACAAACCCAAACTGTAATAATTGCAAGACAAACAAACTCCTGCCACTGTCCTTTACTTTGAACAATTAAAATTAGTTCGGACATTATGTCAGCATGTGTAGGCAGTGTCTAAGATATATCATTGTACGCATAGAATTCTGAAGGGGAAGAAAAAATAGTATACTGCATGTATACTGCGTTCTGCGTGTATATAAAACGATCGTTGAATTGATGATCACGAAAAGGTCAGTCTCCACGAAAGAGAGTTGAACACACAATTACAATGACGGGGCGTTCTGCGTATTCGGTTATGATGTACAAATATAAAACGATCGTTGAATTGATGATCATCGACAACCAAGTCAATGTCCACGGCCTTTGATGACCAGTTGTGGTGCACTGGCGTCAGTCTCCACGCAGATCAGCGTTACGAATATTTCTTTATTTCAAGGAACAAAAAGGTATTTTAGCTCCCTCCCATCTCCTGGAATGCTTGTTTTGACTCCCTGTTTTGTATTTTTCATGTTTCTGAGTTATGGTTGCTCAGCAAACAAGCGCAACTAAAGGGAGGTGTGGGGGGGGGAGAGGGGAAATCTCCCCCTCTTGGGGGTGCGAAATCTCCTATAAAAACTCCTAGCGCAATTCCTATTTTGACTATATCGTCGGTAAAAATCATGAAATGAATAGAAATGGTAGGAAATTTTGTCAAAGTTTCCCCCAGGACCCCTACCAGCGCTTCGACCATGAAACCCAATTTTTTTCCGAAATTTCCTCAATCTTCAGGGAAAGGTTTCCTTTGCTTGTTTAAAATGGTAACGTGAGTAGATTTTAACTTTTGAATTTACAATTGCCTTCTTTTAATTAGTTACACCCCGCGTTCATGTTACGCCCGGGCATGCCGGGTGGGGCCAATGGCGTGGTCATGTTTAACGGGGAGGGGGGGGGGGGCCAAGGGTATTTTGGCTTCCCCCACCCCTCCCCACCCCCCTCACAAAAAAAAGTAGTTTAACCTGGATGATAGCGCCGTTTAGATGGCACCGTTTAAGAAATTGCTTCAAATCAATCTAGGGGCGAAGCCCTGACAGAGGTCAACCGTTCATGGAGCAAAGATTTGCCCGGTAAAATTTCCCCGAAGAAAACTTCCGCAAAATTTGAAGATATTTTCCGCAAAATGAAGAAACTTTCCCAAAAACTGAAGCAAATTTCCCGAAAATTGAAGAAAACTTCCCGAAAATTAAAGAAAATTTCCGCAAAATTTGCTTAACTTAAATCTAGGCATGCTAGGGAAAAAGCCCTGGTGGGGACCCAGGAGGCGAATCCCAGGAAGTACTTCGTTTCTCGTGATTTTTATAGCAGAGTATTGCTTTGTAATGTGGCAAATCTATTGGGCGAAGTTGCAGGTAGGGGTGCTGGAGGCTAAGCACACGAAAGCCCTATTTTCTGTTAACAGAAAATTTGTTTAAAATAAAGTCAAATCTAGTGAAAGGTTCTACATTTCTCGCGATTTTGAAAGCTGAACATTGCTTCATATTCTGTCAAATCTAGGGTCAACGCGCACATGTCAGGGCCTCAGGAAGTTTAGCGTTTTCGGCGTAATTTGGGTATAGCAAAACAAACTACTTAAAAAAAGTCAATTTCACGCTAAAGTTAAAAGGATTCTTATTTCAATTTTACAATCATTTCATATATTCATTTCCCTTTGTTTAAGATTTTTCCAGATATACCACCAAACCTGCCGTAGAAAGCAGACGACAGTAAAATCTCTCTAGTTACGCCACTGGTCTCATCAGAAACACACCGAAATGATAGCAATATACTCTCAACTGAAGATGCACCAATAAAAATGTACCAAAAACGTAAAAAATGCCATATACTTCCAAGGAGGCAGCATTAACTGGCAGCATTGATGAGGCAGCATTGATGAATCTCATCAGTAGTAAAACACATCACAATCGGTTAAACATTGACAGATTTACCTTTACCATTTTGTTTGTTTTTCGATTTGAGATGTATTACAGGCCGGGAAGGAGGGGAGAAGGGGGACTTCCATAGTGAGGTATATATATATATATATATATATATATATATATATATATATATATATATATATATATATATATATATATATATATATATATATATATATATATATATATATATATATATATATATATATATATATATATATATATATATATATATATATATATATATATATATATATATATATATATATATATATATATATATATATATATATATATATATAATATATATATATATATATATATATATATATATATATATATATATATATATATATATATATATATATATATATATATATACATATATATATATATATATATATATATATATATATATACATATATATATATATATATACATATATATATATATGTATATATATATATATATATATATATATATATATATATATATATATATATATATACATATATATATATATATATATACATATATATACATATATAATATATATATATATATATATATATATATATATATATATATGTATATATATATATATATATATATATATATATATATATATATATATATATATATATATATATATATATATATATATGTATATATATATATATATATATATATATATATATATATATATATATATATATATATATATATATATATATATATATATATATACATATATATATATATATATATATATATATATATATATATATATATATATATATATATAAATATACGTATATAAATATATATATATATATATATATATATATATATATATATATATATATATATACATAAATGTATATATATATATATATATATATATATATATATATATTTATATATATATATATATATATATATATATGTATATATGTATATATAAATATATTTATATATATATATATGTATTTATATATATATATATCTATATATATATATATATATATATATATATATATATATATATATATATATATATATATATATATATATATATATATATATATATATATATATATATATATATATATATATATATATATATATATATATATATATATATATATATACACACCAGTGCGATTATTACTATTTGCAATTTTTTGCTCGCTTCCGATTTTACTTCATATTTTCCTTAAGTTTCACCGGGTATACGGTAACGTTAAAGCCAGCTGATTGTTCGTCATACTCAGACAAAGCCTACATACCCTGATATAAAGTGCTTGCTGCAAATCCTAGTGTGAGCCGTAGGTTGCAGTCGTCGTGTCGTACAGCAGAAACCTACTTCGAACGTCGATCAAGATCAGATGGAAATCGAGAAAATGTCTTTTTATTCCCCCTCACATCTATTAGTGCAATTAAACGGCACAGCAAGATTCCAGCATAATTATCTCACAAAAATATTCTTATAATAACAACATGCAAACGTATAAGTGTACGTATACGTATACGTCTAATTACGTGTACAGGCAGGGGCGTAGCTAAGAATGTTATTATTATAAAAAAAAATTGGGGGGGGGGAGGGGGTGTAAAGGAAAATTTTCCGACAAAATCTTTGACGCCGTAGGTGCGAAGTACCCGGAAGCTCTGCAATTTCAGTTATTTTATGGCTGATATTTTATCTAAAATCAACACAGATATATACAGCGATATCACCCCAAAACAGCATAGAAACTTAAGTATTTAGGCCCCTATACGTTTCCATTTTCCATGGGGACTTCTTTTTTTAAAACTGAAACGCCAGCGCTCATTTAGGTACCATATGTTATCAACTACACGAGAAACAAAAATGCAAAATACACATTTTAATTGCTTTTCCCCCAAACGGCATGGGGTCTAGGGGCCCGCCTTAGGGCCCCTAGTTGGGTCCAGGGGCAAAGCCTCCGGAAGGTCTGCAATTTTAGGCATTTTATGGCTGATATTTTATCTAAAATCAACACAGATTTACACAGCAATATCACCCCAAACAGCATGGAAACTTAATTATTTAGGCCCATATACGTTTCCATTTTTCATGGGGACTTTTTGTTTTAAAACTGAAACACCAGCGTTCATTTAGGTACCTTTTGTTTTGAACTACAGGAGAAGAAAAAACGCAAAATACATTTTTTCTAAATTGTTTTTCTCATCACTATTGACCCACAAATATGTTGTTTTGTATTGCCATGGGTTATCTCTACAAACACTCTTGCTAACGATATCTTGTACCAGTCAATTCACAATTGATGATGGAAGCCATTGGTTTATGAAAATCTTAATTAAAAAATAGCAACACCTCATTCCCAACATCAGTTTCAGACTGAGGATCCTCTCTTGCTTCAGTATGGATTTCTGCCTTAGCATCCCCAGTCCGAGTCCCGCTGGTACTTGGTAGGCCTACAGGTAAATGATGAGATTCATCGGTACTGACTTCCGTAACTTTCGCGCTCTTTCCAAATCTTGATGCAGCTGCGGCTGCCACAAACGGATTAACTGGGGCATTGACAGTTTCAAATGGTATATGCACTCCTTTAATCACAATGTGTTAAGCATGCACATCCAGCAGGTGTACCAGTGAAACGCACAATGTCCGATCGTCCGTAAAAATCGATGTAAACTTTAATTAATTGTTATTCTTAACTGCACAATCAACTAACGAAGCATCTAATTAGTGAAAATGGACTTTAACTAACAATTTGTATTCGTAACAATTTTGTCCGACTTTGCAAACCGCATGCAGACACATACGGACTTACCGTTCGCCGTAACGCGCAAATCTTTGTTTTTTCTCCAGCAAATAACGTAATCTCCCGGAAGTGACGTTGCACCAACAGAGTGAATAGACTAATCTGCCCAACGCGAAATGACGTCATCCGGCAGCAATTTTGTAAACACCAAATTTTGATAGGAAAAGCGCAGCGCAAACAAGCAAATCGTACAACGCAGCACGTCAGTAGAAAACGTTAAACAAATCAACTAGATTCTCGGTGATTGAGAATTTTGCCTCTAAAAAGTTTTTGACTTATCGAAAACCGTACATAATTCACTCAAAAAGAACTGTTATTTTATTCTGCAAGCTTAATTTGGCGTCAAACATGTCAAAATCACAATTTTTTAATGAATTTTTACGAGATATATGGACAGATTAGGCCTAACTTAAAAAGCAGCGAAGTTTAGCCTAATGTTAGATATTCGATAACGCCGAATTTCTCCTTATCTTACAAGTTACACATTTTAAGAAAGCGCCCCTGGACGAGATGAAACTGCCAGTGTCATTTTCATCCCGTTCGAAGGACACTCTCTCAGCACTCTCTCAGTTAAAAAGGTATTACGCAATTATTCGGCCACACAGGTAGTTCAGACAACTCAACAAAAAATGCTGTAATTTAGTGAAAACTTAATATTTGAACATCAAGGAGTTCTTACTTGGATCAATTATACCCTGAAAACTGGTTTAATTATTTCATTTGGTGCAGAAATCGTAAAAATAGCACCATTTTCAGCAGCGTAATTTTGAGTGACTGTCAAAATCTTGCCAACCCATTAGCGTAACCTGCTCCCCTTGACACCATTTCGATAAACAATCCTGCGGTTAACGCCATTTCCATTCATCAGTGCAATAAACGCGTAAGGACTCTTTGTATCTAAAGGTCAGGAGTTATGTACCATCGAGCGCACTTACGTAAAGTAAACACGTGCAGTGCGAACAGTATTTTCCAAAGATAATGGTAGGCAATAGCAATTACGAGATAAGCATACACATAAACTCAAGCTGCTTTGAATATGACTCAATGAAAATACACTTTACAAGTTTTTTTTATGCCCAAAACTCCAAAGACAACACGTATTGATGTTATTCAAGTAAAAACTCCCCTCGTGTTGCCGTTATACGGGGAGAAAGGTTTATTGTTGGAATGCTGCTCTTAATTTCTTAACTTCGAAATGAATTTACGTCGAAATTCGAATTATAGCGTCAATTTCGATGTTCAAAGGTTGAATCTTTTAACAATATGTCCAATTAAAACAAATTTCACATATTTCACACCTTTAGAGGGCAAATTTTGTTAAAACGCGAAGTGGAATAATTTGGAAATAAAGTGGAAATTGCAAACCGCCACATGCGGTTACTGAAATGCCACAGGCACAGAAAATCATAATGGAGTTCTCTTCAAGGGGCGAATTCTGTAATGTGAGTGATGTCTCACTCCATGGAGCTATAATTCTAAGTTTATAGCTCCATGCTCACTCTTAACTAGGCTTTTTCGAATTTAAAGAACTACAAGTATAGATTTCGTTCATAGATTTCGACTGAATTCCTCTTCAAAGGCTATTAATAACATTAACAGGCCTAACGTTCGACCTAGCCTACACAGCATTCAATTTGTGCATGGCATGAGATTCAATGCCCAATATAAACACAAACGTAATATTGATAATAGCAAATACTAGGCAAGAAGATAGATAGGAGAGACAGGTATTTAAGCCTCGATCTTAGAAAAATATATGCCTTAATACGTTAAAAGATTTTGGTCTTTGCGTGGTTTGGGCATGAACATTCGTGCTACAAATTACAATTCAATTCAAACTAGGCCCTGCATGCATGTAAAGCTATATTTTCATGGAATATTATCAAATGAGAAAATTAAATTTTCTTGAATAACTTTTACAAAGAGTGGTGGGTGCAAACACTTACTAATGAAGTAAATGGATGTGGGAAAACATTTTCATGGCAAATTTCAGACTTTCACAGGTCTGCCCTCCCGTTTTATATTCACTCGAAGTAATACTAAAAAGTGTTTTCATCACATTTGATATATTAACTAATCACTATTTTGTTTTTAGTTTTCATGGGTAAAACATTACTTCTTACTCTACCAGGGCTTTGAAAAAAGCAAGCCAAATTTTCGCCGTAACTTTTTTTTTCATATGCATTTTTGACAACTTTCCTTTAATTTTCTTTCGTTACAAATTTGATTGGACTAAAGGCTAAGATATTCATCTTTTGAGTAATGAAAGCCAATTTAGAAAGTATTGGTCAAAAATATGCAAATTAAGCAATTTTCGGCTAAATTTGATCATCTAATGGTCAATCTTTGCAGAAGTATAACTTCTTGTCATTATTGAAAACAGAAATTTTTGTTTACATATTTATATTCTTTATGAAATTTCCTTTCCAATGATACTAATCTATTACTTTTACAAAGAAAGAAAAGATAAAAAAACATCAAAAATGATAGAAGTCAAAAGAACCCTGAAAGCTGCAGCAGAAAAGTAATTACGCAGTGGTCACGGTGAGACCGCGTACATTTCCTCTGCACCACATAGTCGTTAAAATTGGAGAGGTGAAATATATTTCTTATAGGACAAGTTCTTTATAGAAGGGGTGTGCCTTTATTTATATATCAAATGAAAGGAAATTTCAAGCGCTTTCGAACAACGGTTCAAAGAAGCATGTGCGATGTAAGGTTTGTAAGGGTAATGTAAGGGTAATGTTTTGAAACAAAACGGGTCAATAATGGCAGATATTTATGAAATTTTGAAGAAATTTCTCTAGACAGTTAAGATGGTCTGTCGATAGTTCAGATGATTTAACTTTTTTTTTTTAATTTGTTTAAATAATTTTCAGGTTACATGACACCCAACCCAAAACCATGCATTGTGGGGAGATTCTTGTTTTCCTCTAAAAACATGCAATTTTGACAACATGCACTTTCTTTGACCAAAGTGCCAAAGTATGTTTTGATAGGTCTGTCAGAAGAGGGAAAAGCAACTTTTTGTTTTTAGGTATCAGCCATTTTCAACTATTCATTCTGTCAATTGTTAGTTACCCTTTAAAACTGATGCAAAATAGACATGTTTATGGAGTGTCAAACGGATATTTATTCAATAATTTCCGATATCGGAAACCAGTGATACCAAAGTAAAGCTCCCTAGTGATACAATTGCACATTTTTTTTCTTCTTCAGTGTTTTTGTATTTATTTTCCATTATGTTGATTTCCCCAGTTAAAAATGGTATAGCCTATAGACCTAGGTTATTCGACAATTATAATCAATAGCACGCGCGTCAATGCATCACAACGTGATGATCAATGTTGTAACTGACGCATGTGAAAAGAACATGCTATGTATACAATGCACAAAACGCAACGTAAACCGTGTATGTTGAAAACGAGGCCGACATCCGATATAGGCCGATTTTATTTCATTTGAAGTATTTTTTAGGACAAATATAGTTTCCGATATCAGAAATTATTGACTAAATGTTCGTTTGACACCCGTTTGACACTCTAGGGTGTAAAATGGACATTTAGTCCAATAGTTTCCAATAACATAAATGACTGAATAAATATCTATTTGACACCCCATCAATGTTCAACTGCTGTGAGTCTGAACTTGTATGCCAGGGATTTGTAAACTTCAGCCTCTTCACGGTGCAGACATTTCACTAACCTGAAACATATCCATGCAATTTTCTACACTGGGAATTTAGGGTGGAAGATGCATAGATTACAGTGGAGCTCATTAGCAAAGTAATTATGGAAACGTTATTCTTCATTCATACTATTCAATAACTGAAATGACCTCGGGATTTCCCACTTTACTACAGAGGGAGTTGATAATGAACCCAAAAGATCCAGCTCGGTTTAGCAGTGTGAAGGTGAACAGTATGCAACTCTACACACTAGAACAGGCAGCACAAAAACGCAAATTAGAAGAGGCTCCATCCTTCCTCCTGAATCAAGATGCTTTTCACAACACACCAGTTAGCTGCATCCTGTGGTCAGGGTATAAAAAAGAAAGGGAAAACACCCGTCCCCCACTAAATATAGTGAAAATTGCAGCCGGTAGAGGTGAGTTAACCCTAACTTCCAATCAGGTTTTTAGGAGGTTAGGACATTACCATACAGAACAATTCAGTTGCATTTGTCATTTAAACCCCTTATTACAATTCACCTCTATTTTCTGGATAAACCCCAAACCATGTAGCTGCTACATATATGACTTCAAAGGCTTCAAGTAACATGGTTTGGATATTTTACATTATAACAAAAAAATGAAATTGCTAAAAATATGAATACAAAATTATAGAAGCTTTAGTGCTGAATTCTGATGTTGGGAAGTAACTGAAATTCTGGATTCTCACTATTTTGTTGTGGCTAGTCATTTTCCACATGTGCCAGTAGCTATACCTGCAAAGTCAATATCCGAAAATTGGATGTAAAAGTTCAGAAAATATAATCTCCATGTACAAACGTAGCAATGTTCCTTCAGAACAAGTTGGTGGTGTATATTTTTAATGTAAGGAAGATAAATCGCAAATATTTATCTTCACTTAAATTGGTTGTATACTTTCCTCCGCAGAATATATTCGCACTATGTCCTCAAAACAAAAATGGGAACAGATGTCTCAAGACCACTTCAACGCCAGGGTAAACCAAAGGTGCTCTAATGCACGGAGGGATATGAAGCTAGGAACCAAACAAGACAACGAAAACAAATGAAAAACAAGTGCTTTAATGTACGGAGGGTTATGAAGGAACCAAAGAAGAACAACAAAAAACAAACAAGTGAAAATGCTTCTTTAAACAGCTTGAAGGAACTAAACGTATGAGTCTAGCTTAAGCACTACAAGTTCCAGATCAAATCCACATCTAGATTTGATATAAATCACATGCATAACCAGATAAAGACATGAAATGTATTTGTATATAATAAAATGAGCAATCAAGTTGGTACCACCTTGATGTGGTCATATGTAATTATTACTCAGTGATGCTTTCTTTAATTTTGGAAGGTCTAACTTCAGTGGGCTTATGGTTCAAATTAGTAGGCAGGCCTACTGGATGATACCGTAGGCCTAGGCCATAAGTGCAGTTGATATTTTACTGATTCTGGTCCTACTCGGATTTACGGCTTATATCTTTTAGGTTTGAAAAAATTTGATTAAAGTTTTGAATTAGACCTAATACTTAGATTACAAGAGTTTTCCCAGCGAATAATTGGCTCCGTATTTTCATACGTGTACGCTAATACTGGCCTTTGTTAAAAACTCGTGCAAAGTTCAAGTTTTTTTTTTTACTAGCGAATGTACAAATTTTCAGTTAAAATCAGAACCAAATGTGTAGATTACTATTTTGCGTATAAATTATTGACTACATTCAAGCGTTTTGTGCGAAATTAATGATGAAATAGGTCAAAATAACGAATTTTACATTGATTTACCGATAATCAATCGAACACAATATGCGTAGTTTGCGTACGTACAGTTTCCCCGCACTGTGCCTACCACAGCTTTTTATGATCAGTTACAAGCCCTGCTAGATGGAGTTCCCAAGCATGACCTATTAATCATAATGGGCCACTTGAATGTCAAAGTAGGATGTAATAATGATGATTATGATAATGTTATTGGAAGGCATGACATTGGTGAAAGGAATGCTAATGGTGAAAGGCTTTTGGACTTCTGTGGTATCAACAATTTATTGGTGACAGGCACAATTTTTCCACATAAACTCATTCACAAACAGACCCGGGCTTCTCCGGGAGAGAGAACAAAGAACCAAATTGTGCATGTGCTTGTAACAAAGCAACACAGAACCTCCATATTAGACACAAGAGTGATGAGAGAGGCTGACATAAAAAGTGATCACCACTTGATACGGACCAGGATCCGATTGAAACTGAAAGGAAAACCGATAACAATGACATGTTGACCCAAGTATGATACCATCAAGTAACAACAACCAGCAATCAGAGAAGTTTTCGGTTGAACTACGAAATAGACATGAAGTTGTACAAGACTGCTATGGTGAGACTGAAGTACCTGATAACATTGTAGAAGTTGAGAGTAAGTGGCAGACATTTGAAGAGGTATACAATGGGGCTGCTAAAATGGTTCTTGGGTTCAAAAAGAAGGGCCAAAAGCCATGAAGCAGCAGAGAAAGTTGCAAATGTGTTGAGGAGAGAAAACAGCTGAATGTTAAGATTTAGAATGCCAAGTCAATTAGAATTAAAGACAACATGAGAGTTAAGTATAGTGAAAAAGACAAAGATGTGAAGAAAAGCTTAAGTATATATAAAAGAAAGTGGGTTGACGACCTTGCTACATCTGCAGAAGCAACTAGTAATGGCAGAATGAGAGAGCGTTACAAGATAACCAAAACAATTTGCAATGAAAGGACCAAGGTTGGGAGTGCTATAAGAGACAAGGATGGGAATCGATTAACGGATAAAAAAGAAAAAGGAGAGAGGTGAAAAGAACATTTTATGGAGATACTGAATAGACCAGAGCCTGTTTTTCCAGTTCCTAGCATAACATGTGCCCCTGAAATAGACAAAATCAGTACCAGTTATATCACAAGAAGTGAAATAACAGAGGCATTGATGTAACTAAAGAATAACAAAGCTGCATGCAAGGATGATATAATTGCCGAGTTGTTAAAAAGCTGATATATGCACATCAGTGTTATGGCTTGAAGAGCTGTTCAGAATTGTATGGGAAAAGAAAGTTATACCAAAATCATGGAAGCAAGGACTGATAACAAAAATACCTAAGAAAGGCAATATTACTGTATGCGATAAGTGGCGTAGGATAACCTTAACATCCATACCAAGCAAAAAAAGTGGAAGAGTTTTAATCGACAGAATTAGAAATGGTGTTGACAGTCAGACAGTAAGAGAGATGAACAGGCTGGATTTAGAAGAGGAAGGAGTACCACCGAGCAAATTTTCATCCTGCACAAGATTTTAAAACAGGTGGCTGAATAGCAGTCAACAAAATATATCGCCTTTGTTGACTTCGAGAAGGCGTTTGACTCAGTGCACAGAGAAAGCCTCTGGAAAATTATGCCAGCCTATGGTATTCTACAAAAGATAATATGTTTGATTAAAGCGTTATATAAAGACAGTGAATATGCATTTATAGATTGTGGTGTAGAATGTGAATGGTGCCAAGGCAAAAGTGATTTAAAGCAAGATGGTGTAATGCCAGGTTTCTTTTTTCTGATGGTGGTAGACTGGATGATGAGGAAAACGACTGATAATAATAGGAATGGAATTACATGGATGTTCATGTCAACCCTTGAGGACTTAGATTTTGCTGATGATATCGCTCTACTTTCATCTACATATCAACAAATGCAAACCAAAGTGACCAGGCTCAATCAGTATGCTGCACAAACTGGACAAAGAATTAATAAGGATAAAACAGAGCTCATGAAAGTTAACAGCAAATATGCAAACAAGGTTTGTATCGACAACCAACAACTAAATGAATTAAACAAGTTCAGATACCTTGGTGCAACAGTAAGCTTACAAGGTGGTGGCGAGGAAGATATCCAAAACAGAATCTCTAAAGCAAGAGTAGCATTTATGAAGTTAAATAAGATATAAAACTCTAGCACATCCTCAATATAAACAAAAATACGACTGTTTAACTCTTTCCTTAAGTCTGCACTCTTGTATGGTTGCGAGACATAGAGAGTTAATGTAGCAGATAATAAAAAGCTGCATACATTTATGTTCAAATGCTACAGGAGAATTTTGAAGATCAGATCGCCATATGTAATATCTAGCGATAAATACTGAGAATCACTAAACATGACAAAATCAGCATTAAAGTAAAAAGAAGGTGGAGGTGGATTGGTCATGTGATGCGCATGAGCACTATTAAGCACTGTGTGACAGCTATGACATAACACCAGAGGGGAGAAGGAAAGATGGTAGTCCTAGAAAGACCTGGGGAAGGACAGTCGAGAATGAGAGGGAACTGATGGGATGGAGCTCGTGGACAGAAGCCAGACAAGTTGCAAATAACAGTGTGCTGCCGCCTCATGGACCAGGCGGCCTGAGAGTAGGTGAGGTGAGGCGGTGCCTACCACTTTGCCAGCGATTGTATAAAGTTCCCGGATGGTTAACAACTTTTGGATTAGGTCTATAGGGACATAAGGAACTTAATTTATTTCCTTATAAATGTGTTAAAAAGTTGTATTCCAAAATGATGGGACTCAAAAGTTTTAACAGAATGTTTTGATAATTTCATGTGTACTCAAAAATGTCATTGACCTTTACAAAAGAAAAAAAAAACCAATTCTTATCAGCTAGAAAACGTGAGGTAGATTATAAAGAAATACAAAGCATTCAAACATCCTGCTTGGCTGATGACATTATAATCATTGTTTTGAAATCAAAATGGCAGCTCCCATAGTATTATTTAGTAGTAGAACAAGTTTTTCATAATTATACAAATTGTGTTAAGATTGCTTCGGGAGTATGAAATGGGTCAGAAAAATGTATTATTTTTAATTCTATCATATATGAAATCAGGATTATGTCAGACTTTGTCTCCTATACGCATCGACAGAATGTTTAACATGAAAGTAAGCTACCTGTGACGTTTTAAAGCCGTTTCTTCATTTTCGGTTATTCTTTGAATTTTTCTGGCAATGAAATGTTACTTTAACAAGGGAAGTTGCAATGCACCCTGAGAAACCCGTTTAATAAGTAGTTTTCATCAATTTTCCCAAACGAAAAATTGGATTTCACACTTTAATAAGCTAAGGTGCATTTTGGTAAGAGAAAATGAACCACAAATAGTCAAAAACATTTTCATAACGATTTTTACCAAGGAAGTGTCCATAAATCTTTGTTTCCGCCAAAGGTGGTGACCATACTATCAAAGAATCTCAAGCACAAGTTTAACACAGATACAATTAACAGGTGTGTGGGTTTCGATGGGTGGGTGGTGAAAAATTTCACATCAATACTTCCGTTTTCAAATGCGTTATCTTTGATCCCGGAAATATTTCGCTACCTTTCGTTATTATACGGAACTCGTTTCTTATGAAAGTGTTACCACGTAAGGTACTCTGTTAGCTAGCACGAACCATATCATATCTGCAGGTTCTCAGTTGGCTAAAAAAACCAAGCACGTGATGAAGTGGGTTTTATCATCAAATGATCCTTGCCATCTTGATATGAAAATCTAGTTGTGAATTATTGACACTAGGAAAAGTCTCCTTGCTCACATCCTGTTACTGTGCTACCTCTAAAACATGAAATGAGCAGATGGTACTTTGCTTGCACTCATTGTGCTGTAATAATTGACCTCACTAAATACAGAAACAGGCCACACCCACCATAGCAATGCCGTAACTAGGTGGGGCAAACGTTTCCAGATCTTGACAGTTTTTTAGCAAAAGGAATAACAAACCTTCCTTTGCTAACCGTTCTGGGTAGCAGGAATCAAATTTACAAATGCTGTAGTCGGCCCATAAGTGAATAAGAATTTTTGTTCACCATTTGTCGTCACTCAGTTTTGTGTGTGCAGAACTTTGTTTGTGCAGTATATTGCATTGACTGCATGGGCATGTGGCGCTAGCGAGCTGTACTGTATCAGTACCGCGTAGGATGTTTGCCCTACTTAGTTACGCAGATTTTGTTGCTAGGCAAACTCACAGTGATTGATTGAAAAAGCTGTCAATCACCTAACTTAAGACTTTGTTCATTTTATTTCATCCGACTATATTCTTATAGTGTCAATTGTTTTATTGAGTAAGTCTCAAGATACTGTGGTACAGGGTCACACGTGATATATAATATTGAGCAACTTTTAATCCCGTAATCAATGATCCCTGATCTCCTTCCAAATTATGAGCATAACGAAACCCACAATAAAAGAAACACAAAAGGTATTATGAGATAATATAATGTATTTCATCTAACACCAATCTTGATGTAATGGATCTGTATTCTTTAATTTTCAAATTAACGAAATGCAATGTTGACCAGTATGAGGCACAATGCTTAATGCAAGAATGTTTGTAATGGTTACCACTTGCTACTGAAACTTTTTTCTTAAAACTCACTTCCATATTAGCAGATAAATGAAACAATAAGTGTAACTTGTCATCTGAAGAAATGGTGTAGATACTAACTATTAAAAGTCATGAACGCCTGCACCACAAAGACAATAGGGGGTGATCGAGGCTGTGTCATTTACTGCACAGGGTAACGTGGCAAGAAGCACCCTTTCATTGCATTGGAGCTTGAAGTGGAAAATTATTTTCTTTTAAAAGGTGTTACTTACGTCCCAGACTTAAAATATGCTGGCCGTGATACCTTCCTATATATGAATTATCAATGTTTTCATTAAAGAAAGTGTCCTTGCTCTTCTTTTTCCACCCAGCCATTTCCTTCAATGCCAACCCCATTAAATCTCATCATGTTTAACAAAGTCATAGAAAGTGCCCTCTTTATTAGTTTCACCCACTTGCCCTTTCTTGCATGTTAAGTGTCCCTGTGGTTTCACAGAATTAGAATTAATTTTCACTAGGATACATTTACGAGCACGTGATGTCATTCTTATAGTCTTTCTATATCAGTCAGTTTTAAACAAACTTGACATATCACTCAGTGACTCATTTATATTACCAGTTATCGGGGAAATTTCTTCACAACTCTTGTATTTCCCTTACTGCACTCTCCCCTAAAAACAGGGTAACTCACAGATGCAGAAAATAAACTTCAACGGTCACAGAAAGTATAATAAATTTTCCCTATGATACATTAGGATTTGTGCAGAAAGTGGATATATGTTGTGTCCTTTTTTCACTACTTAAAGGAATATTTCATTTTATTTACATGTATATGATAGAGGGCTATGAAAGCAACAATTTGGTGTAATAATCATGTTGATATCTTTCTTTGTTTAGGAATTATTGAATTTCAATGATTGTGCAAGTCTGTTGAAAAGTGACCTCACAGTGTACAGTGTGAAGTCATAAAGGCAGATCCAATACAATTCTTAAGTATTTCTTTTGAAATGAATTGCCTCTTTCTAAATTACTGGAACCCTTTTTTGAATATTTATTGAGATGGGGCATAGCAAACACTTTATAAAAAAGTGCTTTGCCCATCTGCCCATTAACCTTACACTCTTAAGTAAAATGAAAACCAAATTTGAGTCTTGATTCTGCCTACATGACATCACATTTTACACCGCGAGGTCACTTTTCAACACACTCATGCAATCTTTGAAATGCAAGAACTCCTTAACCCTTACTCTACCACGCGGCGATATTATTGCCGTTTTGTGTGCCCCGTTTATGACTCCGCCTGCCAGGCACATTTAAAAAGAAGCGTTGGTAGAGTAAGGGTTTATCAACCCGTGTGCCAACTCAAAACAAAAAATATATGCAGCATGGTCCCAGTGGCAGCCCTTTGGATCACTGAAGCGGAACGAGCCCAACTTTACTGCTCAGAAAACAGAGGACCCTTCAATATTCAGCCTGTGCTTAACCTTTACTCTGCCGCGCGGCGATGTTATTGCCGTTTTAGGTGCCCTGGTCTTTGACTCCGCCTCCCAGCCACATTTTCAACAACAACAAAATGCTGGTAGAGTAAGGGTTAATGAAATAAGATATGAACATGATTTTTACACCAAATTGTTTCTTTAATAATCCTCTATCATATATATAAAAATACAAATTCATGGGAATATTCCATTAAACAACCCCAACATAAAAGTTTTGATAAAATGGATTTCTTTCATGGCTTTGGTTCAGTGGTAATGCAATTATAAACCTTTGTATCTTCCCACATTTTCCCTGTGAGAGAAAATGTCTATTCCAATTAAAAACCTAATAATTCTGGTTGTATTGAAATAATTCACTGTGCTATTGCATTGGAATGAATATACCATGTGACCAAAGTTTGTGCTCTCTTTATGATTTACATAACATTGAGGATGAATTCCACTTTTTCTTAGAATGTCCTTTTTATTACGAACTTCGTCTACTTGATTTAACTCGGTATTTCTTTTGTTCACCAACATAACATGAATTTAATAGTTTGGTTAATACTAGAAATCTGTCTTTTTTGCAAAAAGTAAGTAAGTTTTCATTTCGCGCTTTTAAATATCGCGCAGAAATTGTTTATGTTGAAGACTAATATGTTGAAGACTGTTATCATTTTTGTTCATATTTCCATTTGAACCTTTGTTTTTCTGTACATTGTGCTTGTATTATTTTGAAACAGGCTTGAGGCCTAATCAAACAAGTAAATAACTGTTATAAACTATATCCTAATATTACTCAGCCATTCTTTAATTTACTTGTCATTTATCATCACAAAAAAGGAATGTGAATGTTATCAACAGAATAATGATGAGGAATATGTCTTCAAAAAATAAGTACCCAAAATGGCCCTCACTATCATATGAATCTTATAAAGGTTCATAATGCATTATGTCAATTATCTCTAACAACCAAAAGAGTAGATTGGAAACACAAATGATAATCTAAAAATACCAAAACAGTTTAATAATATGGTTTTTCATATGGACAAAATGTGGCTCATTGTGATTTTCATTTAAAACCTGTTTGAAGCATGTTCTATAAAATACCACTAAAAAATTACTTAGCTGATTATTAAACACATAATCATAATTCATGATATTTTTTGATAAAAACAAAAAAACAGGAAATATTTTGTATCATATGGCAGATACGCTATCCTACATTGGAAGCAATGAGTTCACTGACACCATCGTTAGTGCTACGAACGGTGATCTGCATTGTGACTGTGTCCTGTAGGGCAAGCCTGGCTCGTACCAGTACGTCATGACCCCCCCTGAACACACCAGCCAGGAATAACGTGTGTGAACTTTTACCCTCAGGAATCTTATCTGACCTTTCACACGGCTGCATTCCCAAAAAGCTCACTACGTTCTTCACAGCCTCTGCAAATACAAACATAAAAAAGAAACATATATATTAATAAACCAAATATGTTCATATAATAAAATTTATATGAAAAAGTAAAAGTTCATCTGATTCATCAAGCAAGAATCTATTATATCAAATCTTGAAATATCTATTTTCTGTATTACACCAAATTAAAAGCAGCCTGCTCAAATGTTATAATCCTAGAGCATGAAGACAGAATTCTTTTTCAATTTAAACTTTCTGATTGTTACGAATAGTCATTACATGTTGCCAAATTTAATGCAACTTAAATTTGTGCTTTTTTTTTAATCACCAGAAAAGGAATGTATCTTTCCACATGTCTAGTTTTTTCCTAATGTACATCTGTTATGCTTAGAGGCAAAAAAACACAAAGGGTGAGATCCGCTCTGTGACTGACGTTACAATTGTGGAATCACCTGCGCTTATCCCTGGGATCCTCCCAGGTTAAGTACGGATGTTTCCACTCTACGTGAAAGATGTTACAATCATGGAATCACCCAAATTAACGATGATGCAATTTCAGAGTAAATCCGCTCACCTTCTAAGCTCTTGGATGAGAGAGCGTACGTCTCCTCAATCTCATTTTCTTCTCCTACTTCTTCCCAAGATGCGATGAAGTTTGGTTTCAAGACTCTCTGCATGTGATCAGACAGAGTCAATTCTACATCTTCCACCTGCAAAGCACAAACAATGTGATATGAGAGCAATGCTAAATTCCAATGCTAAATAAAAAAGCAGTAGAATTTAAAAAAACAATGGCAGCTACAATCTACATGCTAGGACACTTCGTGAAAATTTGTCAATCTTTTTATGACGTACTTTTCTGTTCTTTTATCATTTAACTTTCATACATCATAGATTATGTCAATTTTTCTTAGTGCTTTTTCAATACCTATGTGGGTGTTTCAGCTGACGTCATCAGGTCACATGACTTTGTTTACATCGACATTTTGTCAGGCAAGAACACTGTCATGCGCTGTGCACTTAATTAAACATATACATTTGCATGTTGTTATATAAGATTATTTTTGTAAATAATTATGCCGGAATCTTGCTGTGCCGTTGAGTACACTAATAGACATGTGCTGGGAATAACAAGAGGTTTTCTCGATTTCCATCCTGATCCTGATCAACGTTCGAAGTGGGTTTCTGTACGACGCGAAGGCTTGCAACCTATGGTTCACACTAGGATTTCCAGTGTGCACTTTATATCAGGTATGTAGGCTTTGTCTGAATATAACAAACTATCAGATAACGTTTACGTAAAAGCTACTCTTCTTATACCTGATGAAAATATAAAATGTAAGGAAAATATAAAGTAAAATCAGAAGCGAACAAAAAATGTAAGTAGTAAAAATCGCTGAACTGGTACTGGTAGTTTAGCATGTAGTATGTTTGTTGTATGTGTGATATGACTGGGCCGTGTGAAGATGCATGAAACGCAATGACGCCGCTGCCCTGCAAAATGGCTTTCTAGATGAATTATAATCACGTGATGAAATCCCGTTATTTTTTATTTGTAGGACATTTGTATAATTTCCTTGACGTCCCCAGAGTCCCCTACCTACTCTACTATCCCCTCCCAACCCCACCCCATTCAATGCTGACCATATCTAACAGGTTTTTTTTCTTCTCCAATTTAGGTAAAAACACAAACAAATCCAACGTTGGAAGAGGGGAAGTGGGTGGAAAGTTAAAAATCACTGAAGGAAATAAACAAGCATCATAACACTAAACATTTAGCTCGGTGTCATGCTGAATTGTTCCAAACTGTAGCAAATTAATACTTCCATGATAGACCGTCACATTTTCTTCTCCAAAAATTGTTTCAGAGTTACACGTCAATACAACTTTGAGGCATCAGTCATTTACAGGCCAGATATCGTATTATTATGTACAGAAATATACAGTAAAAGTCAATGTTTCTGATTGGTCATGCACAAACACTGACAACCAATCAGTAACCGCCTAGGAGGTGACTAGCACACTGTACATAAATCACATACAATGCGCACAGTACATACTTCATTAGAAACATTCCACAACCGGATGTGACATGAAATATATGAACCACCGGATGTGACATGAAATATATGAACCTCGCAATTTGACTGAGACGAGATTCACACTTTAAATAGATATCAATTTTCTAAAGCAAATCCATCCGATATTAATCTACTGCACAACAAACTTTTGGAGGATAGCTGTTCCTGTCAAATAATGTTTTAAATATGATCGTACCCCTAATCAAGCTCTGGATGGGAAAGGTGTATCTAAAGCCAGCTGAATTTGAAGCACAACATTTACAGAATTACAAGGGAATCGTGGGCATGCTTTCAATTTAAAAGTGAATCTTTTCAAGCCAATAAAGGCTCATATATGCTAATCCCAGTTTCCTTGATGAAAGTAGATAAACATGGGTGTAGCCAAGGGGGGTGTCGACAGGGTCATAAGACTCCCCCTCCCCAAAAAAAAAAAAAAAAACGAGTAAAATGGTAATGGCCTCAATAAAAAGAGTAAAATGGTAATGGTACAATGGTAAAAAGGTCCAAAACTATGCTTAAAGGTCCTAATATTTCCCTCAACCACACCTCAATCTGAAAGGCTGGCTACACTTCTGATGAGACGGAACAACTGTCAATGGCAGGTTAACTCCCCAGCAAGCTGGTACTAACTTAATAGCCATGTCAACTGAAGGAATCAGAAATAGTGTCTTGCTCAAGAACACAATGTCGTAACCAGATTGGGGATAGAATATGGAGTGCGAATTAGACACAGGGCGAATGTCATGACAACTCAAATATAAACAATACAATTCAAAATTCTGATTGGTCGAGATATTAACCACAAATTCTGACAACCCAAGCATTAACTGCTGCGGACATGACGTCATTAGTATGTATCAGATTTACTGGTGACGTGTCATTTAATTATCTTGAGACGAGATTACCATAAGATTTTGTGAGGTCATCTTTTCTCCTGGTATCTCTATCAATCACAATCAACATTTTGACACTCACCACATATTCATCTTCATAACCTTCATCCTCTGCTTCCCCTGTGTTTGGATCACAATCCTTCACGATGAACTTGAGAGTGTTGCTGAACGTGCAGGACACTGAGAAGACAAGACAAATATTTGACTTACTTGAGCTCTCATATTCATTGATCATAAGGAAGCAGGACCTGATTAAGACATAATGAGGGCCTAGCTGAACAAGTCTTATGAGGCTTTTAGACAAAACAACAATTTCATTTCTTGCAGCAAAAAATTACATACAATAGAATTGCTTTGAAAAATGAGACATTTTACAAATAATAGCAAAAATATCAAATGAAATACACTGCAATTGTATTTCTTTTTAAGTTTCAAGTGAGGCCACTTTTGCTTACTAAGCTCTAGCTTAGTTAGCTTTTGCCTATATCCTGGACTGTGAGTATTGTTGAAATATCAATGATATGTGTACAACACAATAATTAAGCTTTACGAGTCCAAGGGGATCCAAAACTTGAGTAAAAATTTTCGGAAATTTTCAGAATTGATTTTCATAATTTTTCTTCAGTTTTGTATCAGTAAAAGTTTGGTTTATATGAATGCTAAGACAATAAACTTTTCAAAAACAAAATATCCACATAAATATGCAAATTTTAGGCATAATTAGGCCAATTGTTTTAGCTTGTATTTTTTGGGGGAAAATGAAAATAGAAGATTTTTTACATATTTAGATTGTTTGTGAAATTTCCTTTCCAATGATATCAGTCTGAATTTTTTCTCAAACCAAAACCTGCAAAAACAATGAAAATAAACTTTAAAATAATCACCGCTGTAATTACTCGCGAAAAATAATACCGTGCATTCCATGCAGCAATCAAACCCGGGGCGCCCACATTGTGATGTCACACGTTACCGCTAGGCTACATTGCGTATCTCCTAATGTGTGGATTTATTTTCATACTTAATTATTGGCATAAATAATAAAGAAGGGTAGTAGTAAAATCCTAAAAATATTGAACTAAAATCAAAGGCTACCATGATTATTCACAGATATGTCAATCACAAAAATCTAGCTGTTCTGAGTGAGTCAAATTATCCTTTTACCTTTTATTGCTTTTATGGTATTAGTAAGACCCACATTACGAGTTACTTCATAATTATAATGCATGGCATTTACTCTCATGGAAATTAAGGGGAGGTGGACACAACCACATTCAGTCACTCAAAAAACAATTGGGGGAGGGGAAATGACCCTTTTCCTCTAGGACTGAGCATAGCTGACAAGTCATACCATCTGAAGTATCCCCTGATAGCTCCACTAGGGTGTACGTTGTGCCTGGCTGGTTGTACTTCAGCATAGGAGCAGGAATGCTTGAAATGACATCTAACCCTTCAGCTGACTCCATCTGTACTACGACCTGTTCAAGCTGTTGATCGTTGAGTGTGTTTGTACAATCAAACTATGCAGAGAGGGAAGGACAATATCATCTTTAAAGTAATCTATATGGCACTGACTGCTTATTATATTACGAGGTTTTACGGCATTCTAACATTCCTTGACATCAAGTTCTTCAAATACTCAAAAGTATATTTACTCAAAGGTATATGGACAGGTAGAAATTTAATATTCAACAGAAAAAGCTTTAAATTCCTGACTGAGTAGTCTAAAAATTAAGAGAGTTTCAACAATTGTTAATGAATGCAAAAGTTGTGATACATTTTAGAGAGGACAGCTCAAAATCTTTAATGTAATTCTTTAATTCAAAATCTCTTTGTCCTATTCAACAAATCCCGTTCAAAGAACTGTAAAGAATTGAAAAAACAATAAGTTTACATCAGGCAATTCATTGGTTTTCTTGTTTTAATTTTACAAATTAAAATACATTCTGCACAATTGGCTCTAAATGTGAAAGTGATGTAAACTGGTCAATTTTTAAGTGATTTTGATTATTTTCTGTACTATTTTCATGGCTTATAGCAGAATTTCTTTCAATTTAGATGGTGCTACCTGTCCATAGATCTTTTAAACTACTACAATTTTGGACAAACTCTTAAGAAACCTCTTCTCCCAAAATCAATTAAACTATCAGAAAACTGCCTCAAGAAGTTTTTCCATGTGAGATAATTTTCACCCTTTGGGCAACATTGAACAAGGAGAGGGGTTACACTACAAATATCAGTTCAGTGTCCAAAACATTTTATTCAAGATTACAGCTGTTCACAATTTTTCGTTCAGTAATAACCATGCGCAAGAAGGCGATTTCTTTTCAACATTGGGGTGACGAACCAAGACAAAATCAAGTGAGACATAGGATTTAAGCCTATATTTTTAGGGGGTACATAAGCATATTTCCCCCCCAACAAAACTATTGGAGGGGACATGTCCCTCCCCCCGGCTCGCCGCCCATGACCATGTGTATTACGATCATTTATTCACTAAACACAGCTTAATATCATCAGCAACATGATGTCACTGCAAAGATGAATTACATCCATGTCTGCTTAACCCTTACTCTACCTGCACTTTTTTGAAAACGCGCTTGGGAGGTGGAGTCAAAGATAGGGCACCCAACATAATGATAATATCGCCGCATGGTAGAGAAAGAGTTAAGCACAGACAGGTTGATTATTGAAGTGTCCTCTGTCTTCCGAGCAGCAGTCGGGCTTGTTCTTCTTCAGTGACCCGCTAGGCCGCCCACCAGGATCATGGTACATATATTTTTGGATTGGCACACTTGTCGCGGGTTGATTAACCCTTACTCTACCAGCACATTTGTTGAAAATGCACTTGGGAGGCGGAGTCAAAGATAGGACACCCAAGACGCAATAATATCGCCGCGTGGAAGGGTGAGGGTTAAAGAAATATTCTGATGAATTTTTATTTCCATTTCTATACACACTATTAATGAAACAAATTAGTGAAGAGAAAAAAAAAAAAAAACTTTTGATATCTTACTTCAACCTCAGTAACTAACAAAACAAATGTTCCCAATAATTTAAAAAGAGACAATCAATTTCAAAGAAATACATAAATAATTGTCTTGAATCTGCAAGTTTGATATGACACTGTAAGCAGCAAGGTCATTTTTCAACACAATGGTGAAATCTTTGAAATTAAACAACTGCAAAACAGAATGATACATGAAAACAATTTTACATTAGTTTCTTTAATTACTAGTCCCCTATAACTTATTTGAAATTGAAACTTACTAAGGAACACAGGTTGCGTTATAATTTTTCGCCTGCCGTATTTGTTTACGACAAGCCCTTGAAGATTGCACGCTAGCGAAGCATGCAAGTAATTGTTAACACAACACACTTGGGTAGGCCTGCCTCGCTTAAGTGAATGAAAATTGCGCTTAAAATACCAAAAACATTACAAAATCGGACTATTACTATTATAACAAATATTTCAAAAAAGTTCATACCCAATCCTTGTATAATGTTGATTGTTGAGTCTAAAATTGGGGTAAACAATCTAAAAAAAACTAGAAAATACTTTTGTTTATCGTATCCAAACTTTCATGAGGTTTTAGTGAACTTTGACCAATTGTCAACGATAATATACTATTCAGATCTTGAACACGCCTACTTCTTTACAGTATAGTAACTTGACTTGCAGACTGATCACTTCACAGATACACGATCAACACAATACAGGAGGAAAGTTAAATCCTAGCTAATAATATCGTTGCCAATTGACAGCCTGCATTCAAAACATCAAAACTTTCACATAAACTGTACAGTGTACGTACATCATGCATAGGGCCTATGTACTAGCCTATATGTGTTTATGGCAGCACTACGGGCATGTTGAATCATTCGGCCGTTAGTCTCGTAGTTGTGTCATTTTTCTTTTATTTATGAGTAATTCAAAATCATTTTTGTGTAAAATAAAACTTTAAATCGCATCAGAGAGGTAAGATGTTCATGATTTTAGTTATGTTAATGAAAAACTCTGGCTTAAAATTCCACATGCTATATCTAAATCTTACGTCGCAGGTACAACCTGTGTCGTAAGAAACTTCAGCCATGGCGTAATATACAACAAATTTGTTGTTAACGCGATTTCTGCTAAGGAATATTCCTTTAATCAAAAATATTGAAGAAATCATTTCTTCACGTACCTGAAATACGATGTGGTCTGAAAATGTGTGTTTGATACATCGGACCATGTACTCCGTCTCTGGTTCTGTGAGTTCAAGTGGTTTGGAGGATGACTTGAAGAGAGGACCCAAAGAGGCAAATTCTGGGATTTTGCGCAATTGTTCTATAGTTCACAAAAACATTGAAACAATACATGAATGAAAAAGGACAATCTTTAAAGGCTTATGGACACTGAGAGGACATTGAGAGACTATTCTTGTTTCATAGAAAATATTAGTAACTTTAAACTCTTGTTTGTCAGTCTTTGTCATGCCCTCAATAAAATTCTAGCAGCAATGCCCCCACCCCCATTGGCAAACAATGAACAAAAATACATTAATATAAATATACAAAAATAATAATAATAATTAAAGGAAGATAATCTAGAAGGTAGAGCTACTTGTTAACATATACTTCTTACCCCACCCTAGGAATTATATCTGGTGCCACATTGTTTATGTGTAAAGTACACCCACAACAATGTATGAGGTCAAATGGTGCCCCCCATGCAAAAATCCTGGATACGGAACTGTTGTACGTATGGAAAATGTTAAAGGATTTTTGATAATCGGTTAATGGTATATTATTCAATTTCACCATTTTGTGTAAATACTTTTCCTTGTGACATTCTACTGGATATGATTTATAAATGAATTTTGACTAACCTGCATAAATCTCATGTGTTGGAGGAGCAGCCTTCTCTGGACCCTTTGAAGCTGGCAAGATTTCACCTGGATCAAAACAAAGAAAAGAATGCAGAATACCAAAATGGCGGGGAAATTGATAGACACCATGCGTGTATCTTTCTGTACTCTTGAATAGCAAGGTTACAGCACTATCCTAGCTAAAATACCATTGAAACAATGTCATCATAACAATCAAATAAAAATTATGGGGGACCTATTTCTCAGACAGACACAAAAATTAGTGCAACAATAGTTTCAAAGTTGTACATGTATGTTAGTGGAGGATATATGGCGCAGCGACTGTCAAAGTCAAACGTGCCAAACTAAGGTAAAAATGAAATCCAAAAGAGTACTAAAATACAAGTATAGATACGGTTAAGTATGAAGGCTAAGGGAAGTAGAAGAGAGGAGAAAAGAAGGGAAAGGTAGTGGAAAGGAAAGATTTACAACTGTTGAAGAGCATGTTTTGCAAGCAAATCATGATAACATATGTCTGAGGATATCACAATTTCTCAACATTTACCAACACTGGACAAACAGGAATCAAGGCAAAAATATTTAATGTCAAAAATTGCAAATTTACTCTGATAATGAGGTCAAAAAAAGGCAAAATCGCTTACTGGACTTCTTTGGTTCAGCGGTCAGCGGTTGAGTATCAATAGGTACGGTCTTCATATCAAACGGCTGTTCCGATGGTTCAATGGTGTAATGATGTAGTGCCCTCTCTAATCCAACAACTGATACAGATAAACCTGAGTATTTTGAAGATTTTAAAGTCAGTAAGTACATATGCAAGAAAACAATGAAAATCGGAGAATCGATATATGAAGAAAAAAATTACCAAACTTTCATTCATTTCCCTCATTATAAACGCAAGACAAAAAATAATCTCAACATTTCAGAAAATTTTACTTTTCATAAAATTGATGAATTTTTCAAATAATTCTTCAATGAACAACTTTCAATACTGCAAACAGTTTAGGTACAACATTTTGTTATCACACTTTGTAAAAATATTCCCTACAATTCTGTTTGAATTATAATGTAACGGGCCATTGACCCAAGGGCAACTGTGACCTCTAATCACTCACCATTCAGGATGTAAGTAGAATTGGGAGGCTCCTGATTCTCTTTCAAGACATTCAGATAAAATGTGGCGCGTAAAATTAGATAATTCCTTAAAATAAATCGCAGAAACAACCATAAGCACGATAAATACTAAGGGTAAGATTTTAAATGTATAATTATGTGAAAAAAAATATATAAGGTCAAGGGTCAGACCCCAGGTCGACTGCGATCTCTAATCACTCACCATTGAGGATGTAGATAGAATTGAGAGCCTTCTGGTTCTCTTTCAAAATGTTCAGATAAAATGTTGCACGATCACGAACTTCGTCATCATTGTCTAAGAGGGACCTGAACAATAATAAAGAAAATATAAATACTAACTATCATGACTTTCAATCAAAGACTGTTAACTACCATGCTACTCAAAACATTCAGCCATACATATCTTTACGTTATACTAGCTTCGTGTACAAACAATGGATCCAAGTAAAAATGCTCCATTACGCATTATGTCCACCTCACACCATTTACCTACAGAAATCACAAATTTTCATTTCCAAAAAACCCAAAATCAAATCAGAACTTATTCAATACTAATTCTATTGCCCTGAAGAATGTAATCTGTGAGTATGAACCACATAGCATTACGTGTGTCATGTGCAGTCATTGACATTCATTACAATACATCCTTGCACACAAAATTCCCTAATTAAGGAAATAAGCCACAAACACCATAGTAATGCGGTAACTATGTGGGGCAAACAAACCTCAAATCCGCAATCATGATTACCAATGCATTGACATTTGGATGTTCATGTGGCCTGCCGTAAGTTTTGATCCATTTATGGCACTTCTCCGGATTTTCAAAGTTTTAGCAAAAGAAATAAACAAAATTTTGTTTGCTTACCATTCCTGGTAATGGGAATCAGATTTACAAAGTGCAATTTTTGTTCACCATTTTGTTGTGACTCAGTCTGTGTGCGCTGAAATTTGTTTGTGCAGTATATTGCATTGACTGCATGACTATGTGCCGCTAGCTAGCTGTAATGTACCATGCTCCACTTAGTTATGTAAATTTTGTTACTAGGAAAATTTGTGCAGTGATTGGTTGAAAAAGCAGTCAATCATCTAACTTAGAGAGGTTAATTACTTATTTCCTCTCTAAGAGGTGAAGTGATTAATGACTTCCCACCTTAATGTTGTATTTGGCAAGTAACATTTGACATTATACGGTATCTATTGTTACCAGATTACACTTTTTTTCATCATTCTATGTAGTTATTTCTCCAGAATTGTGCCACCATATGATGAAATAGGTAACCTTTGTTTGACCAAAAACAACTTTCACCCAATTCTGTGAATGGCCAACATTTAGCTGTAGAAATAGACACTTACAAAAGCAATATTTCAATGAGAAAGAAATATATCTCACCTCTCAAGAAGAACCATGATGCTGGGGAGAAGGTTCTCGCAATGAGCTCCAAATTTAGCCAACGAGCACACAGCAGCTGAAAAGTAAGAGAAACAGAACCTTATGATAAGCACACTAAAAACGATCTCATCATGTCTGTGATAATCTGTTCATCTCATCTTGTAGATTAATTCAATGTCATTTGAATTCAAAATCTATATGGTAAACTATGATTCAATTAACCTTTCCAGGTTTCCAAATAGGCCAGGCGCACCATAGCAACGCGGTAACTATGTGAGGCAAAAAAAATCTCAAAAACGCAATCGTGCATTACCAATGTGTTGACATTTAGATGTTCGCAAGGCCTGCCGCAAGCTTTGATTTTTAGCAAATAGGATAAACAAAATTCAGTTTGCTGACTGTTTTGGGTAACAGCAATCAGATTTACAAAGCCTGCAGCGAGCCCATAAACGCAGTTTTTGTTCACCATTTGCCGTCTTTCAGTCTGTGTGTGCAGAAATTTGTTTTGTACAGTAAGTTGCATTGACTACATGAGCACTATTAGCTAGCTGTACTGTACCAGTACCACATAGGATGTTTGCCCCCACTTAGTTATGCAGATTTTGATGCTAGGCAAATTCATGCGGTGATTGGTGAAATAAGCTATCAATCATTAAACCCAGAAAGGTTAATTATAGCTTAAAGGAGACATAAAGTCTAATACAATCATTATTTCATATAATAGAGGATACAAATCTTAACCAACTACCAAAAAACAGCAAGTAGTAATCTTTTTTCTACAAAAAAATGATGTGACACAAAGTTTTAACAGAATGTTTTGTTAATTTCATGTGTACACAAAAAAATCCTTGACTCTTACATAAGAAAACACAAATTTTCATAACCTAGAAATCTTGAGGTAGATTATAAATAAATACCAAGCATTCCAACATGCTATGCTGCTGGGCTGATGACATCATAATCTGCATGTTTTGAAATCAAAATGGCGGCTCCCATAGCACTAGTTAGTGGTAGAATTAAAGCTTTTAATAATTATACAAATTGTGTTAGATTGCTTAAGGGGGTATGAAACTTGGTCAGAAAAATGTGTTATTTTAGCTCTATCATATGAAATAAGGATTATATCAGACTTTATGTTTCCTTTAACATAAAGGGACAGATTCCATATACACTTCCTTCCGAACTGAAACTGGCAATTGAATACACAGTAACAAAGATGGGACCCTTATATATGCAGTTTTCCTGCTGTACTTAGGCCTATGCTTTCCACCCTTCTAAACTAAGAAGGGATATTTTTAAACGTTAGGGGCTAACAAGTCACAATCCTTGTTAAATCCAGAGATACTGGCACCCGCTAATGCAGCTTTCATAAGTGAAATGCTTAATCTTGAATTGAACAGCCTAAGATGGTCAGTACAAAATGAATCTTTAATTAATGTAGATGTTTATGAATGCAATTGTCAAAAGTCAAGGATCTCAGGATTCTACAAATCAACCTTTTAAGCTACTTGTTCCAAAACTTGTTCAGAAATCTGCATTTAAGGTTGTTTGGCAAGTAACTTATATTGTACTAAAAATATTGAATATGCTTTGTAAACAAAACGTCAAACATACAGGGCTTTTGAAACCAAAATCAAACATCATATTTATTCAAGGTTCAGAGGTTGCAAAATGCGAAAAAACTGATTATCTATCTTGATGTATGTATTGATGATAAACTGACTTTTTCCCATCATGTGTCGAAAATTTTAAGTAAAGTTTACTATATTGTTTCAAGTTTATCATACATTTTATCTTTTTGTAATCTTAATGCTAGACTTAATCTTTTTAAATCAGTTATTTTATCACAGGTTCTTTATGCTGTACCCGTTTGGTATCATTTAATCTTACAGAAAGACAAAGACAGAATCAGGAAATTTTTAAAGTATACTTCAAAGATTGTAAACCTACATTATCCCATGCTTATTAAAATTTTAAATGACAGGGCGAAATCGGATTTCATTGCAATGGCGACAAAAATCAACAAAGAACAAAACCATTCTTTACACAATACATTACAAAGTCATCTAGCACGTTTAAACAGAAACCTTCGGGACCCTAACATATTGCCAAAATACAGAATAAACGTCTACAAAAATTCATTCATTTACCGTGCAACAATTTACTTTCAGACAGGAGAGTTACAATTACTGTTTTAAACCTTTTATCTTTAATTTTTTTCCTTATTTCTTTATTTCTTTATTCATATTCTTTTATTTTCTGCTGTGTGTTTTAATATGTACTTTTTCCTTTTTACAAATGTTTTAAATTTGTACTGGAATATATAATATATATATATAAAGTAAACCAGATGAGCCATTTTTCAGTGTACAAACCTGCTCTGATTGCAGCATTCTCCAAGATGACACGATTGTAGATGAACCGGATGTATTTGGCTGGATTCGGAGTCCTTGGCCCCTCTTGACCTAACAGATGCAGAATGCGAGTGGCCAGGGAGGTGTGCTCGCAATCCTCAATGAATTCACAGAGTTGAAACAGACCGACCTCCTTGGCCTCTGGGTTTTCCTCAATGATGGCAACAAGGCTGTTCACAATGGCTCTCTTGTATTCAAATCCACCCTATAAATGCAAGCAAAGTTGGACAAGTTTTTGTTATCATGGAAGTCTCATAATCTTATTAATTCATACGTGAAATGAATAATGGAATTAAAATAATAACAAACTAGAATATTAGCACTCTCTAGAGTACATGCCTCCACCCTGTTGCAATTCCAACATGCCTAGAATAATTTTATTAGACTTCATTTGATCCCCATACCCAATATAATCTACCTCAGAAATCCTAGGCCCACCAAGATTCATCCCAAAATTTTGATCTGTAATGATCATTTGCAATCTAAACAATTAAAGATTATCTTCTGACTGGATTTTTTCCAAGGCCATACCATTGTTTTCAGTTATATTCAAGTGAAGCATTATTGTTTGAGCTCTTTTCAGCCAGGAATCACTTTCCATCGTTTTCCATTCATGGCAGAAACCTATTGTTTCATTTTCATTGATTCCAGAGAACACTCGATGTAAGTCTCTTTGAGTACAGAAAATTGATTGTTTGGATCTTCGTTCAGAGCACAAAGTCAATTCATTGTTCAGCACATTCCATTAGAAAGTTTCAAATTAAGTCTTGACAACTTAGTCTTGACAGATCTCACCCTAAAACATCCCCACCTCTCAATTTCTGCCCTTAGTTCCAAATTTTAATCACTTTTTCATGACACAGTAACAAAACCACACACCAAATTCAATCCAAATCCAAACATCACTTCAGGAGATATCTTGATGACAGACAAACAAACAGAGGCAAAAAGATGTCTCCACCCCACCATTTTCACCCTTCCCCTGTTCCACTATGTCTTAAATTGTAATCACTTCTTCCTTAAGCAGTAACAAAATCACACTTCAAATTTAATCCAAATCCAATCATTAGTTCTTGAGATATCTTGATGGCAGACAAACAAACAGACAAACAAACAAACACAGGCGAACACATAACCTTCCTCCAACTTCGTTGGCGGGGGTAAAAAAAACCTCAGAGCAAAGAAGCATGCACAAACAACATTTTCCCTTCAAATTATGTTTAGAATATTATCATAAATGATAGAATCAATAACTTTGATGTTATTCTTAGAGGAAGGTTACTTATCAAAAGACATCTTTACACTGATTTTAGAGCATATATTTTTGGACAATATCATTAATTTCAATGACAAAAATTGCAGTAGTTATAACAAGGGTTGATGATAATCATTAAAGCAGGTTTTACAAACATAAAATCATGTATCCTCAGTTTTAACAAACATTATAATTAGGTTTGTATAGGTACTTCAATCATCATGTTTTTGTTAGTTAAACAAACAAGCAGTTAAGTTGAAATGTAATAACTCACATCATCCTTAAGCATAGATGCCAAGAAGTCCATCATGACAACATGCTTGCGCGGAAACTTTACGCAAAGAGATCGCACTGCATCCACGACGACCACCTTGAACTCATCCGAGATGTCAGACATGAAGGTACCAATCTGCTTCATCAGCCTGTCTATGCTGCTCTCACTGCCAGTCTTGAGAAGCGTCGTGATGGCCAATGTGGCAATGCTGCGATTTACGTCTGTGATCAGATTCTCCAGGTCAAGATTGCAGGCTGTTACTGCAGCTGGGTGGGACATAGCAACCTAAACAAATTGACAGAAAGATGGTGGAAAAATAGATTAATTTGTATTATAAGAAAATTAATTTTGAAAATATTGAAAACCTGTCTGTAAATCATCAGGTTGAAAAACCTTGCAGTACAAAATATTTTCCTTTTTGGGATCGCAGAAAGCCTAGAGGAAAAAAAATTCTGTGAAAATATTTCACAAAGAACAAAACCAAATGCATGATTCCAACAGAAATTGTATTTTTTTATATTCTTAACTAGCGTTGTCACAGGATAACGTACAATGCACATTAAAGGTGTGTCCTCTTGTCCAATCACATTACAGAAAACAAACTTTGATGTGCATTAACATTTGTTCATGTAATTCTGTAACAACTTGCGCACAACTTATGCAATAAGTACATACACATTACCGCTATTGATTTGCAATTAATTCATTAAACATTAAATCGCCAAAATTTGCAGGAGTGTAGAGATTAACCGCAACCAAGCTTTACCCAAAAATTGGTAAAAAAACAAACTTTCAAGTTCCATAAAAAAAAATTGGAACTGATACAGTTCTTCCACCAAGCATATGCAGAAAACAAATAGGCCGAGAATCTCACCAAACTGCAAATATCATGTCTTAAAACTACCTGTTTAGGCTGATAAAACTAGTTGAAATTAAAGATCCTGGGATTAGATGACTTTCAAACAGGTGTAGAAACAAAAAATCAACAAAAAATGTTGCCGATTTTGGACCCTTAATGCCCAGTCACTACAGAAATGTTGCAAAATAAGCCCACTTTAGTTTTTGAAGTGTGCCAACAATATGTTGAATTTAGTTCTGGACCATGGTTGAATTATGGTTTTAGCTCATACACGAGGCCACCCATGCAACATGTTCACGATTAATCATGTAAAAGTTTTACTGAACGTTTTTGAAGAGTTGCGAGCGATTAGCAATAATATCACTAATCGTTAACAGCACTAATAAACATATTCATAAATTGACTAATCAACCTACATAATACGACAAATGGTTATTTTAAATAGTATGATGCTGACTTTAACATATGTATTTTGCTCAGTTCAAGATATATGAAACAATCTTCACCTTGTTTAATGTTTTAGTGGCTGCAAAGCGCAGAGTTGGTTTGGGTGAGCTCAAGAAGAGTTGAAGAACCGACACGGCCGGAGCAAGCTCTCGAGCAGTGGTGTTCTTCATGTTCACAATAGCATGGGCTGCCTCGTAGATCACCATCTGCAAAACAAGACATAAAGAGGAATAAATCAAACTTCTGAAATGTGCAAAACAAGCAGGGATCAACAAAAATTAACTTGCCTGCCATGCAGGAATAAATGAATTTTGATTGTCCTAAAAGTAATAAGGTTGCATGTGAAACTTCTTTGTATACATGCAATGCAAATTTTTCCAAAATATTTCTGAAATTTGTCTATCTGGACAGGTGAAGTAAATATCACTGTTGCCTAGATAAATTTTTGGTTGTCCCTGGCAGCCGGACATATGATTTGTCAAACCCTACATACAACACAATAATATGGATGTAACAAATAGTGAGTTTCTAATTCCAAGAAGTCATTGTTACATGCTAACACTGTTAAGCAACTTGACAGAATTGATCCACTGGTGTTAAAAGGATTAACTAATAGGAGGCATTATAACTAAAACATTTACTCTATCTGATCCAGATACGAGAAGAAAAAAAATTTGATCTAAAAATCTAATTTTTTTGTGGAACTGGTATATTATTTGGCTAACACTAAAATCATGGTAACTATACTAACTCGTACCAAAAAAATACAAGTAATATTCCTAAGCTTATTTTTTGTCAGAGTTAGTAAAATTACCACAATTTTAATGTACACCTAATACCATGCAAGTTGCATGAAAAATTTTAGAGTAAAAATTGTTTTTTTTTTTAAATATATATTTTCGTACCCAACTCAGCCTTACAAGATAAGTTAGTCCTCTTTTGATCTACTTTTACGAAACGAATATCAAATATTGAAAATGAAAAATGCAGATCAACTTACCTCACTTTTGTGGCGGAGACAAGCTTCAATGAAATCAAAATGAGGGCTGTTGTGCCTGTTTTGGAGAGAAAAATAACACACACGCATAAACAAAAGAATGATTTTCTGTAAAATAATGCCAGTAATGGCAATTAAGCTTAGGTGATATTCACCTCAGAAAATATCAATATATCACTACATATACATCGATAATATCGAAATTTCGATATGCAAATTGCAAGACTTCACATTGAAATGATATACCAGGTAATATTGCTCCAGCACAAAAAATAGAAAGTACAAATTTTAAAGTAAATTTACAGAATTGAAAGGAAAGAAATCATTTTTTACATTGTCTCTTTCTCAAAAAAATAAATCACAAAAACATTGAAATTCCACAAGTTTAAACATACCATTTTTTTACTATTTTCGTGGCACCGGTATATAGCTTTTTTTTAAATGAAAACGGGCCAACTTTACCTTTGAATGCTAGGTCCCACTTACTTGTTTTGAATTTACTACTGAAAGGGCATCATTTTTGCACTCTTTTTTAAAGACCTGGACATTCAAAAGTCAATAAATATTTATAGAAAATGTCCTCTGCAACTAAAAATCAGAACGAGTGGGCTCAGAAATCTACACACACTGTTTGTACTCGTGCTGCTTACTGTACAGAAAGTCGATGTGTGAGCGAACAAATGAGTGGGAAATATCTTTTAGTATTGAGAATGCAATCTTTTAGTTTTGAGGATAAAATCTACTCTCAGGTGTCAATTAAGGGCTTTTTGACATAAATTTGGGGATGCGGTATTCCTTTTGAGGAATTTAAAAGCAATGTTTAAGGATTTAAAATCTCATTAAATGCAATTGCTCAACCATCACAAATCATGAAAATTAACTGATATTATTGCACAATGTCCAGAGCGGCCTGTACATACAGAGTACAGTACTGTATGCCCTAAATTAAGACTTTCCTGCCTGTGGAACAAAATTTTAGGTAACATTTTGTAGCTCTTGTTTGCCAATCTACTAACAAACCCTGTGGTTGACAGCTACAGAATCTCCAAAACAAACATTTCAATAGAACGCACAAAGGACTTTTGAGGACCGTGATGCTGTGATGGATGGTCATTGTTATATAAATATCATGTAGGCATGTTACACATAACTTTGCCCAGCATACAGGGAGGTGTTCAAGCCTAATCCTAACAGGTAAGATTAGGTTTATTCCCTGTTTGTTGGGCAATATATAACTTTTCATGTTACACTTACCCATCATCTTCATCCTCCAATAGCTTGGCAGCAATACGAATCTAAAGACAAGAGAAAACAGAAAATATTTTGTTTGACATGATTACCAACAATAGAAAGTTGTTGCCAATGTAACTTGGGGACATAGTAGGTTTACAGTGGAGTAGCGTACCTAAAGGGGGCAGGGCAGAGGAGAAATTGACCACCCCCCCCCCTCCCCGACCAAAGATTTCCAAAACATCAGACAATTTGTGCAGAATCTAATTTGTATAATATTTATTCAGTATTAGGTTTATTTGTACAAGTCATATTGAGAAAAAGGATCACAAAATTAGACCTATTTATTAGAGAAAGGAAATTTCTGGTTTTTCCTCAAAATATCTGACTTTTTCCTCAAAATTTCTGAAGCTTTTCCTTAAAACTTTTCCTGAACATTCCTGGTAATTGGAGGAGAGGTTAATACTGCATATTTGTATTACTTAAAATAAAAGATGATTTTAGAAGTTTCAATACTGTGTTGTTGGTAGTCATAGTAAATCCATATATTCTCTTTGCGAATTCAGATACATTACTCTTTAACTTTTTGGACCCTTTACTCGATTTGATGTATATTCATATTCTGCACTATATGATTTACATGCTCATATCCTCGATTCTCCATATACATTCATTCTCCAAAATGACTCATGCGTACTATTTACATCACATAAACAAACTTTCTCTGATATCTGCTTAATTTTCATACCATCTTTTCTTATTTCATTACCAACATTCATCACATCTTATCTTTACATACCAGCAGACAGGTAGCATATGGTGACTTTATTCCACCCTTTGTGTACTTGGCCACCATTTTGGAGACAGCCATATGGTCCCTCTTACGAATATGGTGTAGCAGGCCCAGGGCATGGTACTGCACCATGATGTTATCGCTGGATGCTGCCTCCTGGATCTCATTCACCCATCTCTTCACAACATCTGGGCTGCTCTTCAGTAAATGCTACAAACAGGACAAAAATATTGATAATAATAGCTATTTCAAACATAAGCCTTCCTCAATCATTACAAATTTGTCTTATCATTGTTACAAATTTCTGATCATTACTAAATTTTATTATTACAAATCTATTAAGTTATGCATCAATCATCAGCAAGTTTACCCCGCTAAGCGTAGCGGGGATATTTACGAGAGTTATACTTACCTTCCATGCTATAAATATGCAATCTTTAGAATCAGGTCATGTGACCAGATTGCATACTTATAGCATGGAAGGTAAGGTATTACTTGAAGTAAATACATGTATCACACTGTACACTGCACCAGTCACTTTCCAACAAACTGCAGTGAAAGCTTTTAAATGCAATAACTCCAAAATGGAATAAGATATCAAATAGTTTTCACACCAATGTGATTCTTTTCATAGTACTCTATCAGAAACATGAAAATAAAAGTTCACAGAAACATTCCTATTAAAGAAATTGCATGAAATATAAAATTTCCTCTTTCAGTTTTTTTTAAACATTTTATCTCATAAATTCCTCATTTACTTACCAAAGATGAAGTGAGTGCTGCACTGGAAACACTGGGCACCTTGTCCACAATGGCCTGCTTCATAAAACGTTCGATACCCTGTAACATTGTACTCTGAAACAAATAACAATTTTACAAATCATATTTAAAATAAAAAAGACTTTTTGACTTAAAACCAATTTCTTTCTCAAACCTTTTTACTGATGCAAAGTGAAAACAAAACAAATAACAAACCACAGTAATTTTCTACTTGACAGTTGGGATTCAATACATGTATACATTATTTATATATAGTAAATCAGTGATTAACAACTGAAAATTTCAAAATAAGCAGTACAGCTAAAGCTAAATCCTTACTAGGGTGATGAAGGCCCACCAGGCCTGTGCTTATGCCTGGCACATGACTTACCCTGGACAGGACACCAATCCATAGCAGATTAACTCCCCAGCAGTACTGGTACTCATTTTACAGCTGAGTGGACTGAAGCAAGTAAAGTGTCTTGTTCAAGAACACAATGCAGCGCTCACGACGGGAGTCAAACCCGGTACAGTACCTTTCGCATACAAGTATGACCCCTTGATCACTGCACCTCTTAAAAGTGTTAAATGGATGTCATTTTATTTTCATTTTGCCAAAATCTCAAAAACAGCCTATTCCCAAAATCCCAACTATTAAAATTGACTAGCATGTCAAAATACACCTGAGTCTTGATACAAGAAATAAACAAATTTCCAATAAAAATGGTAAATTTCAAAAATGAATTTAATCCACCAAATTTCAGGCCGAGTGATAATTTTTCATCTAAATATCTAATAATTCATTTTGAATTCAGCTCTTAGCGCATAAATCCTGCAAAGCAAATTATTTATCAGCATATTAATATCTTTATCTGTGGCTAATCTTGTTAGATGCTCGTAAGTGAATCGTACTGGGTTTGACTCCTGTGGTAAGCGCTGTGTTGTGTCCATGAGCAAGACACTTTACTCAATTTCTTCCGGTCCAATCAGATGTAAATGAGTACCAACCAGCACTGCTGTAAAGTCAACCTGTGATGGACTGGCGTCTAGTCCAGGGGAAGCTACACATGTGGTACCATTCCTTACACCACAGAAAGCAGGGATAAAGCCACATGAATCATCATGGTCTGAGTATGGTTTGAACATTTAACATTCAATCTTCTTAAAGAAGCGTCAAAGAATGGATTGTTTCAAAGAAGTTGATCATTTGTTGGTAAGGACATATTTGTATCTTGATACTTACATCAGTGATTTTACATAGAGCTCTAATAGCAGCTGCTCGGTACATGTCCTCTTTTCCTGTCATGTCCTTTGTCAAACTACTGGTCACAATGATGACATCTTCGGCAATGTCCGCCATCTCCTTTATCACAAGGTACACCATACGCCGCAACATTACCTTTTGTTAAAACAAAACAATTTAATCATAACTGCTGATCACAATATAGTGTATATGAAAGAGAAATATTTGCACAAAGTGATTTGAACTTTGATTACACTAAATACAGAGGTGCAATAATAGGGTCGGTAAACCCAACAGGGCCACAGCAACTAATTCCCCCTCTTATTCAAAGTAACACCACTGAGATGTATTTTTATGGGACCTTTAACTCCATAATCCTCAGTAGCCCAAATACCCTAATTACTCCACTTGTCATGTACAATATCAAACTTACATCATTGGACTGGAAGAGCTTGGTCATCGCAAAGAAGGTCTCTGTGGCTTCAGTGGTACCCAAATGCTCGCCTTGGTTCAAGATGTACATAATTTTCATCAGAAGATGACAGCATTTCCTGGGATTGATTGGGGTATCATTGAAAGTTCGAGCCTGTTGAAACAATTTCATATAAATGGTTCATGTATAAGCACTTTAAAAGGTACTTCTTTAAGTCATTGATTATATCATTATCTTGTAATTCCTCAAGAGTGGAACAAAAGAACAGGTAAACCTAAAGAGGTAAAGGCATGACAACACTCTGTGCATCGTGGATGGTGTTTTTGGTCGGAATGGTGGGCTGGATGTCGTGGAGTTTGTTAGCAATTTGGGAGTCCCATGATGTTTGCCAGCAGTCACAAACAAGAAAAGCGATAAGCGGTTTGATGTAAGAAAGGGTCTTGGGAAAGGGGGTAGGGGGAGGTTGAGGGCAAGCTTAGCGGCTCAATCAGCGCTGTCATTGCCAGGGATGCCAACATGGCTGGGTATCCAGAAGAAAAGAATACTTTTCCTGCAGAGGGTGGGTGAAAGGAGTTTACGGAGGAGGTGGGACATGTGGTAATCCCACTTAAAAATGAGTAAAGAAGTAGGGACAGACTTGGAGCCTGAGAAGATGGCAGAGTGGCTGAATGGAAAGTACTCAATACAGTTGAAAACGAGTGGGATGGCCTTGGCCTCGGCCGAGAAGATGTACATGTACAAGTACTTGGGAAGCCTGCTACTAAGGGTCATGTCTTGGATGACAGCAGCAGCAGCTGTCTATAATATGCCAAAAGAATGATGTATACTATTCAAAAGTTGAAACACACTTTAATATCACAGTGGTTGCATTCACATTCAAACACTCTTTACATTACTTCACCATAATATCATGCTGTCACTAAAACAAACATATCAAACATAAAACTGTAAAAATATGTTATGCAAAAGCTTATATGGGCAAATAGATCCAATGTAAGAGAGAAATCTTTGTATAGCAGTATATATAGTTTAATGAAGTAAGAAATGTTTCTAAAGTTTATTAATTTTAATTATGCTTTTATTCTTAGTAATCTTGGACTGAAATTTCCTTGTTCACATATTAATTTAAGAAGAAAATTTTCAATTATAATAATCTAAGCAAAAGATAATATCATCAAAACATCTTAAAATTGTCAGAATAAATATTATTTTACAAGAAACTCATTTTGCCAAAAGTGTACCGCTAGACTAGATTTTACCAGTGTAAGCACCCAACATTACCTCTTGGATAACTGCACTCTTTTCCAGACCTTGGAAAGGATTCGAGGAGCCACCTAAAATTAAAAAGACAGTTTCAATACAAATTAATGAACATCATACAGTAGTTACTTTGACTGTATTACCAAATTCACAACCTGCTACATGTACTTTGAACAATATTGTACTGCAGTAGAAGATAGGGATCAACAGATCAACCAAAAACCAACTGCCCACCAAGCAGAAGTATCTGATTTTGTGGTTGTCCTAAAAGTGAATAAAGTTGCCTGTTTAAATATTTTGAATGCTGTACATGCAATGCTAATTTCGCTGAAAACCAAAGTTGTCCATCTGGCAGGTCAAGTAGCCAGTTTGACAAATTTGGGCATATTTTTCTCTCAAAATAATACAACGAAATGTTATCTTTGGCATGAAAAAAACAAACTTTCTACTGTGGCCTTTGGCAGGGATCTGGCACTGGATGAGAATATTAAATGGCAGTCCTGGCAATAGGGTTTCTCAACCCCTAGCTGCTTTTATGATCATTTCTAGAAAATAGCAGCGGGCAAGAACCCCAAAACTTTCCTGCTAAAAGGTGACACAAGTGGAAAAAACTGCACTGGTAAATTAACTTTTTATCAATGGTATTATTATTGTTAATCAGGAAATCTCCAGCAATTTTCGGTTAATCTCTTTCATGAATTTTGGGAAAATTTCTTACAAATGGGAAAACATCTTAAATTTTCAGGAATTGGCAAATTTACCAAAATTTTTAACAATTTTACTTTTTTTTTCTTCTTTTTAATTTGATGTTAATAATTTTACCTCCCATCCGAGAAGGTAAATCTTCTCAGGAAGTATTTTTGACCCCCTTCCTTGCTTTCTATGCCTCTGCTGATAACCCACACCCAATCCGCAGTCATACCACTTTCAGCTTGCCACCAGTTACTGTTAAGATAGTTTGCATGAGGTGCCAGAAGATGGATTTCCAAAATAAAATTGTGTGCCCAAGATTAAAAAATGTGCGCCTAACAATTAACATACAATAGGTCTACTGTTCAATAGACATAGGCCCTATAAACGTTTTAATTTGTGTGCCGATTGCATAAAATTGTGCTCCAACTTTTCAAAATGTGCACAGAAGATCTTCCCCTCAAGCAACCTAGGGGAGTATAACTCAGGATTGACATATTTGCTAACCCGAATAAATGTGAGGTTCTTTCCGGGCTCCATTTTTAACAAATCCCTTTAGTCGGTCCTACGTGTTACTGGTTCACTAGTAAACTTAAAATAGCGCATCAACAATAAAGGCCTAGGCTACAAAACAATACTTTTGATTAAATTGTTCAAGAAAAATGTTTTAAAAATGTTTACCATCCTCCTCATCTTTTTTGTCCTTCTTCAGTGACAGCATTTTCCGTAAGAATACAGGCTTCTGTTGTTACCTCTGTTACGAATAAGCCTACGTCGGAATTTATTAACAGTTTTTCTCTGGCAGACACGTCACTAACTTTCTGTCAGTGTCGTTCGGATAGGCCTAACACAGGCCGCGGATTGGATCGTACGTACTACAACTTAGTTGTAGTTGTACCGTACGTACGTACGTACGTACTTAATCTTGGTTGCGCTATGCGCACGCAACGATGTACGCGCATATGGTGATTAAAAATTTCTTCGATGCGTGGCCGGCTATGCGCATAAAGAGCGTGACGTTCCCGTCCGAGGCTGCTGTGACCAGGGAGTTCTCATTTAGATGACAAGTCCCTGCTGTGACATTGTCCTCCCACGCCTCCACAACGCCATTTTGTGGGATATGGTATACTCTAACTGTCGTGTTTCATCTAGTCACCTAAATGACAAACGGGCAATAATTGTAATCCACGAAAATGTGTGTGTGTGTAGAGGGGTGAGGGAAGGGGATATTTTGTTTGGGGCGAGAATTTTATTTTTTGGGGCCATATTTGTTTTGGGATAAAAGGAGGGGGAGGAGAGGGGGGCTACACTACTGATTCAGGGGGTAGGGAGTACGACCGAGTTCCCATTTGCACACTAACTATTTTTTCTTCTGCTTCGTAAATTACGGGCGCAGCCAGAAGGAAGGGAACATGGCTTGTTTTAAGGAATTTTCACTGCTGGGCTAGCAAAAATCATGGAATCGGTAGACAGACAGACAGTCAATCCAAAAGGTGGGAGTACAATTTCTCCTCTTGTTTTATCTTAATAAGAAAATAATGCCAAAAAATTGGTTAAATGTGCTCATTGAAAGTACATATTTCCTCCAAACATAGCCGGAATTTTAAGAGTGGACTCAGGGGAGGAGAGGGGAGATGGACACCTTTCCCCGAATGAGTATATGTTGTATGGTGATTTTGTGTATTTTAGCATGATTTTGTGATGCTCCCCCACCCTTTACTTTTGACTTTACCACGACTTTCAGTAAACAAATCCCGCGCGCCTCCAAATGATATAAAGATTGGCTTACCATTTTACTACAATTAAGTTAAAAAAAGTGATGGGTCAAATGAAGGGGATGTATAGGAAGGTTTATAGATTAATTCCATTCATGCAGTGGTACGCCTTGATCTTTACCGACGATTAAACCTATTGTGATTTTTCCGAGTTTTTGTTTTCGGAATAGCAAAATATCTCCCGTAAATAAACATGTAAGGGCCCTCGACACCGGAAGCTGGGCCCCAGTAATTCCAAATAGGCCTTTATCGCTTCACCCGAAGGGCAATTGTCAACACATGTCTTGTCTTTCACCCACCCCTCCATTTCGTATTTCCAAATGGCGCGAAAATACTGCAGAACCTATTATCATGCACAGGCAGACAGGCCATGCATTTGTGAAATTTTCTCGATTCTATACTTTATAAAAACTATGAAGAAATTGGTTTTTCATAAGTGACCGTTGGAAGCCTTCAAAGTGTGCTGGATTTTTTTCACATTTGAAATCGCTTTTGAAAAAAAAGAAGTCTATTGTTGATGTTTATGAGCGGCATATGTGTAGGATCCGAGGAAGGGGGCACTGGAAATGACAAAAGTGCTCCTTTAGGAAATGAAAAACGCCCCTCAGTTACTAAGCCAAAAACGGGCGACTTTTGTCAGTCCCATGCAGGTACGGGAGGAATATGTCTCTATCGGAAACGTGCCCCTTTCTAAAAATGAAGTGCTCCCTTCACTTTACTTTGTTGTTTTGTGTGAGGTGTGGGGCTTTTCTAACATTGATCAAATAGAAAGTATGCACTTGAAATTCTGTAAATCCATTCTAAAAGTCAATAAAACAACATCAAATTGTATGATATATGGTGAACTGGGTAGAGCACCTATATCTGTTGCTATTAATTCTAGAATGGTAGCTTTTGGGCGAAAATTGTAAACAGTCAAGAAGACAAATTATGTAAGGTTTAGTTTAATTTACTTTTGCAACTCTCAAACAGGGACATGTACTTGTCGCCCTGTTTAGCACATGTTAAAGAAATATTGATTTTTGTGGTTTGTCATTTTATTGGCAGGCAGATTTCATTGCCAACATTGAAAATTTAAAACAAAAGATTAAGGAGAAACTAAATGACCAATATTGGCAATTATGGCTTGCTGAAATTGATAATAATTCAAAGTGTATTTCTTACAAAAGTTTTAAAAATGAATTAAAACTTGAAAGATATCTGCTAAGTTTGCCGACAACCTTGAGACATCAGCTATGTAAGTTTAGAGTAAGTAACCACCAATTTCCAATCGAAAAAGGTAAATACCAAAATATCCCAAGGCAAGATAGAACTTGCACTTTGTGTAATTCCCCAGATATTGCGGACGAATTCCACTATCTTTTTAAATGCTCAAAATTTAAGGAACAAAGAAAACAGTTTATGAAGCCCTTTTATTTGAAGAATCCGAGCGTATTTAAAATAAGTCAATTAATGAATGCTACAAATGAAAGCATCCAGGTACAATTATCAAAATTCATAACCCTTATTCTAAAAGAAACGGCAGACTACAAATGTAGATAGTGTAAATAAGGTTTGTCTAAATAAGCTTTATAGTATTTAGTAGTTTTTTAGTCTCAACATACATTTTTACATTTATAATTTAATAAATAATTGTTGACGAAATTCGACATACCTTGTCTTCTCTTTTCTTCTATATATATATATATATATATATAATATATACTTCATATATATATATTATATATATATATATATATATATATAGATATATACTTTTATATATATATATATATTTATATATATTATATATATGTTTTATTATATTTATATACATATATTATATATATATATAAATATATATATATATATCTATATATACATATATACATATATACATATATATATATATATATATGTATATATATATATATATATATATATATATATATATATATATATATATATATATATATATATATATATATATATATACATATATATATATATATATATATATATATATATATATATATATATATATATATATATATATATATATATATATATATATATATATATATATATATATATATATATATATATATAT
>JAIGNY010002156.1:800000-832500 GCA_020152595.1 Chiridota heheva
TTGCAAGGCCAGAGGCCTTATCTAATTTAGCAATGATGATGGAAACAGATGAAAGTGAGCCATCACCACACCGATACCGACCTCTCGATTTAGGGAGAGTTTTCACAGTTCATCCCAATCACGAAATGCGACTGTCAGCGTTTTCAGGTACTTACCTTGTTAGGCTGCTAGTAATTTTCTTAACATTAGGCCCTTAATTTACTTCACAATCTGCAATGCAACAGCAGTCGGTACTCAATGACCCAACACTGAAAACCAAACGGCTAAGACAGTAAGACGACTTGTTACTTAGGCCATAATATGTTATTATGACATCACTGTGACTTTATAAAGAGGAATAGGCCTACATATTCTATTAAATTTTCTTACCAGTAACTGAATCTATAGTATGTGGACCAGTTGAGCGAAAGGACCACTTCCAAGGAAAACGTTCACAAAAATTCCGCGTTTAGACTAGGGAGGCTTGCTCCTTTCAACCAATCATATCTCCATAAAAAATCTCATGCATATTTATATCCAGCCACTGTTTCTTGCCGAGGTCTGTTCTGCTGTCTTAATGCACCACACGCAATGGGTCCAATACCCGTGTACACTCCATGTATATTCCATGTACACATACAGTATCATACAGGGTATACGGTATGCTGTATATACTGTACTGTGACATGGCGAACTTGACCTGCCTTTGCCATGCCACTTGTTTACGTAAAAGTATATTGAACTCTTGTGATTATTGTTGGACAAGTGGATTTTGCTTCTGGGCAAGCGTTTCTGCACATGTGTCTGGACGGCGGCAAGGTAATGTTTGGGCGATTTGTCGAATGCTGAATTGTATGCAAATTTGTAGCAGTTGTGTTATGTATACTGTAGTGACGTTAAATACAGTAATTATTGCAGTGTAGTCTGCATTCAAATCCGGTATCATTCAATTCCGAATAAAGAATATATGGGTTGTGATTGACAAGCTTGTAATGTTAAGTGAGGTATAATCAAGTTGACTTTTTGTCTGTTGTTGCAGATAAAAAGAGGTACTATTTTGCACAGGGAATGTCTTGCAAATGGCCAAATTTCATGCACCTATTTGAAGACAACCAGGAAAATTTGCGTATGGAAAACAGCCCATTTCACATTCTCCTCGCAGGCCAAACTTTACAGTCTGGCATACATGGGCAGTAGAGCTGTGACCGTTTAGCCTGTACTCGCTACACGCTCGCAAATCTTGTAAACGTTTACTAAAAACTTTATTGCGTGTAATCGTTTTTCATACATCATACTCATAGTGTCTTGCCGTTGAAAATCAATATTCATGATTCAAATCACATACACATTCGGCTGACAAAATTCCAATCAAATACTTTTGACAAACTATTAACCCAATTAGCATAATCCTTTTCAAATGTGCGAATCACAAATGTGCAGTAATCACCAATGAATGGGGATATTATGCACTTTGAATTCGCCGAAATCTGAGTAATTTAACTTGTAAAATGCACAGCGAATGTGCAGCAGTATACAGTGAAACTAACAATAGGCCTAATGTTAGGCCATAAGGCTTTAAATCCTAGCAATCAAGGCCCGTTTTATCGACCAAAAAACACTTGAATCGTGACAATCAGTGCATTTACATGTAAATATTACCTGATGAGTCAAATAAATTTTGCAAGAAAGAAAAAATATTGCATAATAAACAAACAGAAAAAGGCTTTAACAGAGCTGAAATTCTGCATGCTTCGCAAAGATGGCAGCCATTTTTTCGAGAGGACTGATATTTCAGAACTTCCTGGTGGTGGTGGCGTAGTTTTGAAATGTTTTACGGCGAGGTATATCATAGGCCTAGTTTGCAAGATTCTCACAGAACTTTGAAAGCCGTAGCGAATAAGACAAAAAAGTTACGCGATGTTGAGTTTAAATGACATTGAAATGAAGTTATCTGTTTTTTTTAAATTGAATTACCATGCATATTTTTCATAAAAATGATGATTTATACTGTAGAAGTAAACTTTTTACGATTTAGAAAGTAAAACTCAGCGTCTATTTGGGCAATGCAGTCAGTACTTTTGCCATACTGGTTGCGCGATTTTTTTACTTCGCCTTGTAGTTTTGGAGCAATTTTGGCCCGTGGATTTTCAAAATTTACGGTACTAAACTCGTGTACACGATACACGCTCGCTTTTTTTGGCGTGTACACGTTTACTAAAATCCCTAAACGTTCACAGCTCTAATGGGCAGTAACTTACAGGCATTCAGGGATGAAATTAAATGGGTTATCATTCCAAAAAATATTTAGGCTAGCCTTGACTTAAAACTGTTGATCGATTCCCAGGCTGCTTTTATCTGACGATTTATCAGATATTTGAAGATATTTTATATTTTATTTTGTATTTGCATTTTATTTTGGCCTTATTAGATGATGGTCATAGGTTTCCCACTGTACCATGTGCAAGGAGTGGGCACTGTTCTGTGGCAGATGAAAACAATCTGTTTGTGTTTGGTGGTTACAATCCTGATGTCACAACTCTGCAAGAGTATTTTGACAGAGAAGAAGAAGAATTTATGCAGTTACCACCCTTATTTCACGAGGTACAGTACCTTCAAATGATATTCATGTATAAATTTTACAATGTATAAGGTTTTTTTTTTTAATATTTGCTAAAATGAGATTTGATTGGATGAAATTAAGTTTTTGTCATTGTTCCTTTTCCTTTCTCATGATTGAAGATTTGATAGTTAGTAGGTCTTGGTTTATCTTAACAAAAATACTGAAATATGTTACATATCCTCTTCAAATTCACTCACTCACCAGGCTAATTCACATTCTGCTGTATGAAGCCCTCCTACATTTTCTATCTGCTTCTATTTCTGCCACTGCTGGCAAGATGCTTTACCCCATAAAGATAGTGATGTCATTTCGACTACCAACGTCTCTTTTGTCTTCCTTTCCTCCTCTTTCCAGTCCTTGGTTGCCATTCTGTGAGTCTCTTAGTCCACCTGTTGCCATCAGGTTTTTTTTATAATTGATCAACAACAATTCTTTCTTCAGATCTGGAGATTTAATTTTGATAAAGAGTGCTGGACAAATATGAGAATCAGAGGACCTATGCCTCACCAACTGGCATCCATGTCAATGATTCTATCAGGTAACTACATCATCGTGTATGGTGGCACAGGCTTTCCATTTGGTTACACAACTAGCACCAATTTATATTTCCTAGACCTCAGGGACAAGAGGTGGAGGAAAATGGGAGGAACGGGAGTGAAACCAACCAAGAGTTATGGGCAGGTGAGTGATAAAGTTACTTAGATAAAGTGACACCTATAGAAGATTTTAAGAGCATTGTTAAGTTGATGAAACAAAGATATTTTATGCAAAGTTTATGATTTAGTAATTTTAAGGGAGACATACTGTGCAGTAAAACCAACAATTTAAGCTTTATGTGGCAGTGAATTAAAAAAGAAGATTGAACTTATCCATGTTTAAATTTGTAACATGGAGACTGCCATTTTGTGTTAAATACTACCAATGGTTTATCATTTGCCCTATATGTTAACACAAAAATACTGTACTTGTTTATTATTCTTCAAAATTTGAATCCGGTGTGCTTTGACATGAAGTTCTAAAGACTTCCAAGTATCAGTAATATCAGGTACAAATAAATATCCATGCACTCATTCAAAGATAAAATTTTCTTATTAGTATACTTATAAGTATTTCTTAAAAGAAGTACATTTAGTTTTTATCAAAAGGTGTGTTGATAAGGACATTTTTAAAGGGCAGTTTAACAAAATGGCTGCTCTCATTTAAGTTACTTTTACAGAGTTAATGTTTTAATTAATTGGAAAATACATGTAAGATTGAGTTGGAAGATTTGAAGTTTAGGTAAATTACTTATAATTATTGCTTCTATCATAATAAAGGATGAAAAAGCCAGACTTAATGTCTCCTTTAAGACAGTCCATGGATCTTTGTTTAATTCCATAATTGTTGCGTCTCTCTTTCAATCAATGATCATTCACTTTGAGAACCTGTATCTTTCACAGCTGTATTCATTGATGTTATCTGGAGCAAAGGTTGCGTTATAATTTTTTGTCTGGCGTAGTTGGTTACGACAAGCCCTTGATTTTCGGCGTATTTTGTAAATTTGCCGTCATACAGTATGTACAGCACACTGCGTAATGTACAGGGTACTGCACACTAGCGAAGCTTGCAAGTATTGTTAATACACACACATACACTTGTGTCCTGCCTCGCTAAAATGGATGAAAATTGTGCTTAAAATACCAAAAATATTAAAAATTGGACTATTATTATCATAAACAATATCAAGAAAAAGTTCTCGCCTAATCCTTGTATAATGCCAAAATAAAATAGATAAATACGTTTGTTTATCTTATCCAAACTTCCATGAGGTTTAAGTGAATTTTGACCAATTGTCAACGATAATATGTTATTGAGATGCGCCTACTTCTTTACAGTATAGTAACTTGACTTGCAGATTATGATCTATTCACAGATACACAATCATACACATACAACACAATACAGGAGGAAAGTAGAATCCTAGCTAATGATATTGTTGGCAATTGACAGCCTGCATTCAAAACAACATCAAAACTTTTACGTACAGTGTACATGTTAGTATAGTACTAGCCTTTATGTGTTTATGTACAGTACTTGTATGGACATGTTGAATCATTCGGCCGTTAGTCTCGTAGTTGTGTCATTTTTCTTTTATTTCTGAGTAAATGAAAATCATTTTTGTGTGAAATAAATTTTACGTTGCATCAGAGAGGTAAGATTTTCATTTAAGTTAATGAAAAACACTGGCATAAAATTTCACATGCTATATCTAAATTTTACGACTCAGGTACAACATGTGTCGTAAGAAATTAAACCATAGCGTAATATACAACAAATTTGTCATTAACGAGAACCCTGGTCTGGAGATTGGGTGTAGCAAATTCCTGCGCAATTGAATTGTCAATTTTTTGTAACTTGTTGATTTGAACACAACATTTTCATTTGTATTTCAGGCCATTGCAATTGTTGGTCACTACTTATACGTCTTTGGGGGCACGACAGGATGGCACTACAATGCTGATATCTACAGAGCTGACTTAAGAACTGGCAAATGGGAGAAAATGTTTGATTTTGAAGAACATTTGACAAGAATGGTTCAAGATCAGAATGACGACAATAGCTATCCTCTTCCCAGATACAGGCATGAGATGCTCTTCAATGAGAAAGAATTATTTGTCATAGGAGGTGGAACATCCCACCATGCCTATACCCTAGATAAGGTGATCATTGTTTGCCATCAAAATTAAATATTTATTTTCCCTTTTGTGCAATTGTTATGTTCTGAAATTAGTGGCCAATCAAATTCTTTGTATTGTGTGTAAGACAGGAAAAGAAAGTGCTCAAGAATTATATTCCAAGATATCAAAATAGTTGATTGACAGTCCTGTTTGTCTTTTGGTCCTCCGTAGCTATCATAAGGGATGGATCAGTATTTTGCCAGTTTCTACCCCTGCCTCCATTATGATCTACAGTAGTTATATCACTACTGTAGACATTATTGTCCACTGTTTTTATTGACTGAGTTTTTATCCTCTGATCATGCTTCATAGTAGTGTCCATCTTCCTCTTGCGTAATGTCCTCAGTCTTAGCTGCAACCATAACCACTAGAAATCTTCGGTCATTGAATGAAGACCTACTCAACTTCAAATTTTCATCCCGTTTTATCCTGAATTTTACTTGAATTTCATTCATTTCTGAGGTAATAATTGTCACTAGTTGTCAGCTTCCCTTGCTGCTGTTTGCTCCGCCGCCCTTTCTTTCCTGTAATCACATGTGGACAAATTAATTGATATTGGTGGCCCAATTACTGAGCAAATCCTGCAAAGCTCACCAAAAGACTTGAGAAGAGAAAGTGCTGTGTCTAATAGCCATAACACTTGTTTAATATCATAGTCGTGATCGTTTTATAAGAACAGGTCAAACACTGTTATTAAACATCTGCCAAGAAAGCATTTGCTGTTAATACCTGTTTTTATTTGTTTTGTTTTATCAGATCCACACATTTAATCTTTCATCAAATACTTGGTCATTAAGAAGTACCATTGCTGATCCCACACATGGCTTTCCAGGTAAAAGAAGATGTCACGGCTGCGCACAGCTTGGAACAGGTGTGTATGTACAGCTGAGCTCCTGACTTTTGATTGTATGACAATCAAGTAGTCCAAACATAGAAGAAAACTTAAAGGAAATAATACATGATACACAACTATGATCGATTTATCAACACATTAAAAAGTTGTCAAACTTTCTGTGTACCCATTGTAATAAGATGAAATACCAGATTGCTCTAAATGTAATATTTGTACAATTTCAGTTGTATTACATCATAAAACTTGAATTTCAGAACTCAGTAGAGTGCATACCTCCGCTTCATGGCAATTTCAACAAATTTTAATATATTCTAGAGCTCATACCCTGTACAACCTAGGCCCACCAAGATTTATCCCCAAGAGTCTATTCCTCACTTGATCTGTATTGACCACTTGCATTCTGAACACTTAGGATTATGCACCATCTGATTGATTTTTTCCAAAGTCAAATCATTGTTTTCAGTTTTATTCAGGCTAAGCATCCATTGTTTGACTTCCTTTCAGGCAAGATTCACATTCCAACACTTCCCTTTCATGGCAGAAACCAATTTTGATTCTTTATGCCAGAAACCAATTGATTTTCTTTTCTTTTGACTCCATAAAATGATTGTTTGGATTTCTTTTCATGGCATGAATTCATTGTTCAGCACATTCCATTGATAATTTTGAACTAGGTCTCAAAAGATCTCACCCTAAAATATCCCCACTCCCTCCATTTCTGCTCCTCCCCCCCCCATGTCAATATACCCCAAAAAATATATACCAAATTGAATCACGTCTTAAGCAGTAAAAAAACCACATGGCAATTTTAATCAAAATATACAATACTCAGATCTTCAGATATGTTTATGACAAACATACAAACAAACATTAGTTAAAACATAATCTCTAGCCAACTCTGTTGGTGGATGTAATAACATATTTATATTAGAAAAAACAAAAATTGCCGCTGAGAAAATCGGTTTAGCTGTTGCAATGCAATTAATTAAAATGTTTGTTATTGTGTTTGCAGATGGTTATATAACTGGAGGACTTGATGAAAAGACAATATATGATGATGTCTGGAGGATATCACTAGAGAACTTGCAATGGACAAAGCTAAATGCAAAATTACCAGAACCAGTATTCTTCCATGCTTCTGCAATAACTCCAGTAAGTTCCAACCAATCTAGTAACTCTGTACTTCTGTATAGGACATACATGTAGCAATGTCTATATTGGTTGAAACAGTACTTATTAACATCTTAAGTCAGTCAGTTTTTGATTTTGATAAAGCACTTTTAGTTTTTGAATTATATCGGAACTTTCTTAATTCTTAGTCCCTGAAATTAATGGGAAAGCAAGATTGTTTTGTTGGAAAGGGAAAGGGAGGGGGGGAGGGCATTTTTGGCGCAAAGTCTCAACAACTTTTGAACAGAATTCTACACCACTTGCATGTATTACATTTATGAATTACATGTAGTATGATAGGCATTTGAAAAACAAAGCATCTACAAACAAAATACCAAGGTCGCCCTGTAATACATCACAAAAGCTCAAAAAATATACAAATTGATGTTAAAAATTCAAAAACACTCTAAAATGGTCAATATCTATCCGTTTGTGATGAAATGTATCGCTACTAGGATTGTTTTTGGTACCGATGCTAATAGCATAAGCAACTTACATGTATGCAGCCATGCTGACGTGTGTATGCAAGTATGTGTGTGTGTCTGTGACAGAAAGCTTGTAAGCACAATATCTCAAGAACGGTACGCTGGATTCAGGTCATACGTGGTACACAGATAGCCCATGGTGTGTAGATGTACCCTAATGTTTTTGGTATTGATATCATGCATATTAATGAGTATTGAAAACATTGAATTTCATTAATATACATAGTGGGCAGCACTAAACCCTTACTCTCCCAAGGTTCCAAAAATAGAATAAACTATTTCTGAAATTTTTGGAAAGAGGATTTTTTCAGCACTTTCTGTTCCATTTGTACCAAAACAAGTTCGACTTTTATGAAAGCTAACATGTTGAAATTTCCAAAAATGTGCATATTTCCGAACTCAAATATGCAAATTAGGTCATTGAATTAGCATATTAGGTCTCCAAACATTCTATCTTTATGACACGCTTGTGCCTTGTGGCTAAATAGCAAAAAAATATGGATAGAATTTCTGAATCGTCCTTGGAAAGACCTTTCATTTGATACTATTCATGGATATTTAGGAATCAGAAGGAAAAAAATGACGCAAATATGAAAAATTGGGTACATTTTGACCTAAAAATTATCCCCCGATTCTGTGAATAATCTATCTAATGGCACTAAATTTTCCAAAAAAATGCATTTTCCTCTTCTATGATGTCCAAAACTAATAGAATGCAGAAAAACAAAATGTTTACATCATCATTGGCAAAAAAATAAAACAAGAAATTATGCAAATTATATGCAAATTAGGTCATTTACCTCATTTATCATGCATTTGAAACTGTTTTTTGTTTATTTCTGACCCAATTTCAGCCATTACAAGCTTCACAGCTACTTTTATGTTGATAGACTATGCTGATTATCTATTAGACACTTACTTCTGTTCATTCCACATGGAATTCATAAGAAATGTTTGCCAAAAAGGTCCAAATTTGTAAAGTCTTCTGCTATACCTTGTTGCTGCAATAGAATACAAAAAAAAAAAAAAAAAAAAAAAAAAATTGCAACTATATTCATTCAACTTACTTTAGTTTGGTCTTCCCATAACCAGTTACCGAAGACCTCGTGTCGATCCCGGTCACTCTCCACCAGTACTTCCCACAGATGATAGTCTTTATCGGCTGCAGGGATGACCCGACCGTTTATCTCCTGCAGCCGGCGTTCGCTCTTCCTCCATGGTTTTGAAGGCAGCTTTTCCGCTGCAGTTGGATTTTCTTTGAGTGGTGATGGTGGCGAGACTGCAGCGGAAGGCCTGGAAGAGGGGCCTGGGCTCATCTTCAACTGTCTGTCCCTCTTCCGCTTGGAATGGGGAGTAGCGGGTGCCTCGTCCTCTTCAAGCATACGCATAACATGTTATCGCATAAGATGTTATTGTGGTTTTCTAGTAGCGGGCTCGTCCTCTTCAAGCATCGCATAACATGTTATCGCATAACATGTTATTGTAGTTTCTAATCTGCCCCACAATTTTGTGGTAACCGTGGGGACAGACTTTTACAGCCGGGAAGCCGGGTACATACAGGGGTCCAAAATGTTTGTTTTATCGATCTAGTCATCACCACAACAGTGGCATAGCCAGGGGGAGGGGAAAAGGATCATGGTCCTAAAAAATGGGGCATAAAGATAATGTACTGGTACTAGGTTTATATACAAGCATTTTCTTCTAAATGGGCCTGGGGCACCCCCAACATGTGTATTTTGCCCTAAAATGGAACCCTACCCACTTTCCCCCATAAAATTGTGATTTGGCTCCTGAAATAATGGAACTTGGATTTTGTGATATTGGGAATACACATATTTCAGTAGGCCTAAATTTACAATTTTGCCATTGGGAAATACATATATTTCAGTCCATTTAGAAATGTTATTATTGGGGTTCAGCTTTCATTTCTTTCATCCGGGCTATTATAGAAAGAACCTAAATCCTTTTTTATATGTGATTTTAGTGTCCCTTTTACTTGTTTATCGTAACAAGCAAAAAATCCCGCTAATTTATCATTAGAATTCTATAAGCCTTATTTTATTACTACACATTTACAATGTAGTACTTTCGCTATTTTGGAAGAAAACACTCACCAACTCAGAATTTGGAACAGATCACTATCCATCTCAGCAGGCTCTATATTCTCCTCTTCCTTAATCTGGTTAAGTTCTGGTACATCTTCTTCATCAGAAGTACCTTCCGACCCCTCTGAGTCATCATTATTCTGAAGAAAACATAGGAGTCGGAAGGCACGTTCGACGTTGTAACTTGTATTTCGCCATTTTGTGATGTCGAATGTGCGAAGAAAAAAAAGAAAAAAACGCAAATTGCCGTCATCATCAGAGACCTTTTAGGCATGTAGAGGGGGTGCATCTGTTATTGTAATAGTTCGTGTGAACGATCTATTTCTCCTCTACCCGTAGAGATTTTAAAAATTCCAATACAATATTTGAACCGTTTTTTATATTTTTTTCATCAAAAAAGGTCAAAAATGGCCCAAAATCACAAATTTGGCATATTTTCTCCAACAAAACACAAACATTGACCAAGTACAAGTAAAAATCGTGTAGCAACCAACAATTCAAACTATCTTTATACTTTATCTGAAGAAAAAAATAGAAAAATATTCACGTATGACATTCGTCTTTCAAAAAAAAAAAATGCTGTTTTTTTAAAAAATGCACTTTTTTGTAACGATTTTACTCAAAAAAATTCAATCTAACCCCCCAACAAAATAACCATATTATGAAAGATCTATTCAATCTGGTTTGAATGAACTTATTTGCAGCTCTATAGGATTTTGGGAAGGTACTCAAAAACATTTTTGGAAAATGGATGGTAACTGTCACGGTCACCGTGACGCTGGGAGAGTAAGGGTTAATATGATTTTGCTGAAAAGTGCTTGTAAGCTTGGTATTGCAAAAACGATAATGTCAATTCATGTCACATTTAGTACACAGATAGCCCATGATCTGTAGATGTGCCCATGATCAGTAGATGTGCCCAATTGTTTTTGGTGTTAGTATCTTGCATATTAATGAGTAGGCGGGGCTTATTGCACAAATATTGAAATCATAATTTAACAACTGAATATGTGTTTTGTTTCATATTTACCTCCACCAACGAAGTTGGGCATAGGTTATGTTTTCACCTCTGTTTGTTTGTCTGTTTGTCTGTCATCAGCATATCTCAAGAACTGATAATTGGATTTGGATTGAATTTGTGTGTGGTTTTGTTACTGCTTAAGGAAGAAGTGATAAAATTTGAGACACATTGGAACAGGGAAATGGTGCAAATGGGGGAAGTGGATGTGTGTTTGCCTCTGTTTGTTTGTCTGTCTGTCATTAAGATCTCTCAAGAACTGTTGACTAGATTTAGATTACATTTAGTGTGTGGTTTTGTTACTGTTTCAGGAAGAAGTGATAAATATTTGGAACTAATTGGAATGGGGATGGGAAGGGGTGGGGATATTTTAGGATGAGATCTGTCAAGACTTATGTTGTCAAGTTGAAACTTTCGAATGGAATGTGCTGAACAATGACTGCGCTCTGAATGAAAATTTAAACAATCAATTTTCTGGACTCAAAGAGACCTTACATCAAGTGTTCCCTTGAATCAAAGAAAATGAAACAATTGGTTTCTGCCATTATGGAATGAACCCTGGCTGAATAGAGCTCAAACAGTTATGCCTCACTTGAACAGAACTAAAAACAGTGGTATGGCTATGGAAGAAATCCAGTCAGAAAATAATCTTCAAGTGTTCAGTGTTCAGATTGCAAATGATCATTACAGATCAAAAGATGGGGATGAATCTTGGTGGGCGTAGGATTTCTGAGGTAGATTATATTGGACATGGGCATTAAATAGATGATATAATTATTCTAGGCATGTTGGAATTGCAATGGGTGGAGGTATGCGCCTAAAGAGTGTTAATATTCTAGTTGGTATAGTTATGATGCTAGTTACTTTCCACATGTCTGTGGTTTAAAAACATTGAATTTCATTAATATGCAGAGTGGGTAGGGCTTAATACGATTTTGCTGAAAAGAGCTTGTAAGCATGGTATCTCAAGAACAGTAACCTCGATTTATGCCGCATGTGGTACACAGATAGCCCATGATCTGTAGATGTGCCCTAGTGTTTGTGGTGTTGATGTATGCATATTAATGAGTAAGGTGGGGTTTAATTTGAAAATCTTGAAATGCTCATATTTTAAAAATCACATCTTTTGTTTCATATTTTTTAAATTATGTTGTTATCTAGTGTGTATGTCCTCATTGTATAAAAACGTTCAATTTATTGTATGCATAGTAGGTGGGGCTTAATATAAAAGTCATCAAATGCTTATATTTTAACAACTTCATGTTTGTTTTGATTCATACTTGGTGTATTTATATTGTTAGCTAGTGTATACATATATCAAATATTATATATACATTGTGGGTGGGGCTTAATTGGTTTTGCTGAAAAGAGCTTGTAAATATAGTAACTCAAGGACAATACACGTACATTGGATACGGGTCATATGTGGTACACAGATAGCCATTGTCTGCTTGTGTGCCCTATTACTTTTGGTGGTGATGTCATGCATATTGCTTAAAGTGGGATGGGGGCTTAATATATAATATAAACAAATCTTGAAAACATGTTTTCAACAGGTTCTATTTTATTGATGTATCATGTACATGGTGGGTATTGCTTATGAATGTATGTTATTTCAGCGTATTTCGTGATATGCAATGCCATTTAGTATCAATCTTGAAAATCAACCATCGAAAGAATGCATCGGAACCACTAAACATTTTGGTTTTCTGGTTTATAGATTCAAAGTAATTTCTACATTTAAAGTTGAGTCCTCTTTGAAAGCTCGCAATCTCGGGGTTATTTTTTGATTCCTTCATGACCATAGATAGTCTCATTTCTTATATCACACACACTGCATCTTTACATCTTTGGAACATTAGAAAATTGCCCAAATATCTCAATTCAACTGCGACAGAACAGATAGTACATTCGTTTGTTACATCCCAGTGGGTCTGCAACCAGTGAGTTCACTATTGGTTATCAAATGCCGTGGCTGTCTTGATATAATTTCCAGCACTGGATGCTTTTGGGACATTAATTAAGATAGCATAGCATAGCTTTACTATACTATGCTATCTCAATTAGATATGGGAAATTCCTTGCTGCATGGACTGCCCCACAAACAGATTCATCGTCTTCAACTACTTCAAAACACGGCTGCACGGATTGTAACTCTCTCAAAGAAAACATGTCACATAACTCTCATCCTGAAAGATTTGCACTGGCTTCCAGTTTCTCATCACATTATGTACAAAATATGACTTATTGTTTACAAATCGATGAATGGTTGTGCCCCAGTTTATGCATCTAATTTGCTGAAATTATATGTTCCTTTTCGTAATCTTTGTTCTGGTGTTAAACTCCTTTTACGTGAACCAAAATCCTACCATACATGGAGTGACAGATCATTTGCTGTTGCAGCTCTGCGTATTTGGAATTGATTGCCACTCCATGGCAGCTTGTCTTGTTCTGTTGACTATTGAAAACAAATCTGAAAACCCATCTTATGTGTGATGCCTATGCAAATATGTAGTTACTTTAAAATCACTGTTCATTTATTTTATTGTTCATATATTCTTATTTGTAATTTTAATGTTATATGTACAGCACCTTGAGTGTCCATTAGGATGGATATGTGTGCGTTATAAATGTTATTATTAGTAGTAGTAGTAGTTGTATTATTATTATTATTATTATATAATTTAACAAAAATGGAACCCTATACTTAAAGAGTTATGGAGATTTATAATTGGGAATTAAATGAGAAAGATGCTGATGGATTAAAGGGTGAAAGTTGAGACATTTTTCCTTAAATAACTGTTTAAAAGTTGGGGGGTTCGATGGGGAGGGGGTCATGATGCATTGGATCAATATTTTAAAAATGTCTACATTGAGACAATTAATACCTACTGATTTCTATTTAAATGATTAAGAAACAAATATTTTAATAGAGAAAGGCATATCATATTTTTTAATTGAAGAATCAATGTTTGAAATAGCTTCAAATAGTTATAGTTTTTTTTTGCATGCTATTTTTATCTGTATTAGAGCTTACTAAGTGTTTTTATAGTTGCAAATGTTTGCCAGTAAATTGGTGACTTTTATGTCTAAAATTTAGTAAGCTATGTAGTAGATCTTTTAATTTTTCTTGCTTAAGGATGGTTTTGGTTTAGGATTATCAAGGTATATAACATCCCGACAGAACTCCATTGAAGTATTAACATAACGTTAATACTCTGTGTTTTATTAACCAATTATGGAGCACTGGTTAAAGACCTACCGGGGATTGAACCCAGGATGCATGATTGGGAAACTGTAACTTCACCGCAGAGGTTTTTGGGTTACCTCCTTAGAAGATTGATTTATGATTTTTCTTGCTCTCATTACAGGACGGGTGCTTATTTTGTCACGGAGGTGTTCTCACAGCCATCGGTGATCAAAGAACTGATAAATTAAACTATGTTTGGGTCAAAGTACCCTCTTTGTTGAAAATGGCTTGGAGGAGGATATTGAATGTAGCGCCGGATATACACAAAGAGTCACAAGAAACATTAAAACATCTTGGTTTACCCCTTCACATTATCCAACAATTGGACAAATCCTGAGGAACAAGTAGGTCTCCCTCTGCTACCTTACACCATCCTCTGCTACCGGGCATTGTATTTGAAACATCTTTGTGGTTTTTGGGACTTATTTTCAAGCCTGCTGATTGGTTGATTCAGTACTGCTACCACTGTTGGATATAACCGGTTTGTTTCTGCACCCGTGTGAAGCCTTTGCAAAAGCATAATTTGTACCTCTAACAGTTGTGCCACCAGCAGCCATCTTTTATCAGCTTGCATTTGCATGCTCATACTCAAAAATTATTTTGTTTTGTAATACAAATTTGTCTTTCATTTCTATGCTTTAGAATCAGTTGTGGGAATATTCTAGTATATTGGTAAATTGCTATGTAGAGTTGAATTATTATTTTCATTAATATTTTTATTCTTGGACTAAAATTTCATTTTTTTAAAGAAAATTTTTTCAAGAAAATTTTCAGGTACAGTTAGTTAAACCACATTTATAAAATCATCAAAAAATCTTAAAATGTTCAGTTATTATAATAACAGAATAAAGTTGTATTGCAAGAAACACTCTTTGCCAAAGTTGTACTGCTATGCTAGGATTTTACCTAGTTTTGTTGCATATGTCATGTCTAGTCTGTACCATTCAATTTTTTGGTTTCAGTGTATGCGTATGTTTGTATTGATGTCCATGGAGAAAATGGATTTTATGCTGTCATTATAGAACCATGCATACACATTTAGTAAGTCTTGCTCAGATTCAGCAAAAAAATATGAAGGAAGTATAAAAGTAGCTGGTGGCTGAAAAGTAAGTGGGTATTTTTCCTTGAGTCTCTTGAATATTTGAACACACTTTTCATGCATGTGGGGATGCAAAAACCTTTGATATGAATGTTCAAATTTATTATAAATATTTTTTATAATTTACTTAAGTAATTTCAATCACAGAAAATGAAAAATTAGACCTGTGTTATTTTAAAATTCTGTTAAGTTTTTAAAAGAGATGCTCCCAAATAACAGATCCCTGCTTTTTAACAGAAAGCTCTTTGAAATAGTAGAAGTTGCACTACTCCGATCTGTTATCCCAAATAACAGATCCCTGCTCAGACCAACTTGTACTAAAATTGTATTGCTGTCCATTACATGTTGTAATAGTGCTGATATTGAAAGAGAGAGAGAGAGATCCCTAATCAAAACATTGCCATTAATTACAACCAAAAGTTAAGTGGTGGCATTGTATAGGTTTTAATAATAGGTTAATTGATGATGATGGGATTGATAGATTTACAGTTGCATCCTTCAGGTTGGGTCTACAGTTATATCCAGATGGGTTGGGTCTGCTGTTTTATCCATGGTGTTGGGTCTAGTTATATAAATTGGGTGGAATCTGCAGCAGTGGCATGGTGGGTCATGTTTCACTGGGGGCAAGGGAATTTGCAAAAGAAAGCTCATAAGAGTAAAAGTTGGGCACATAAAAGTAAATTGGCATGAACCATTTAGGAAATTGATTAGAATTAGGGTTTTGAGTCTAGGAACTATCAGTCCTGGAAGGGGCCCAGGGGGGGAAGCCTCGGAAGCGCTGCTTTGGTAAAATTTTCAAAAAATTCAAAGTTTCCCAAATATTAAAGAAAAATAGAAGATAATGAAGGAAATTACCTGAAAATGAAGGAAATATTCCAAAAATGAAGAAAATTTACCTAAAATTAAAGAAAAACTTCCCAACAATTGAAGAAAACTGCCCAAATATTGAAGAAAATATCCCGAAAATGAAGGAAATTTCATGAAAATGGAAGCAAATTTCACGCAAATGGAAGCAAATTTCACAAAAATTAAGGAAAATCATGAAAACGGAAGAAAATTGAATAAAAATGAAAGAAATTTCACAAAAACAAAGGAAATTTCACAAAACGAAGTAAATTTCCTGGAAAATGTAGAAAACTTTGAAAACATTTCCACAAAATGAAGGAAATTTCCTGAAAATTAAAGAAAACTGCCCAAAAATTAAAGAAAATATCTTAAAATATATAAAGTTCTTGGGTCTGCAGTTTCATCCAGTGGTTGGGTCTGCAGTGATACCCATGGTGTTGGGTCTGCTGTTTCATCCATGGGGTTGGGCCAGGGTCTGGTAATAGTCATGGGGTAGGGTCTGCTGTTTCATCCATGGGGCTGGGCCTGGGTCTGTGCTAATAGTCATGGGGTTGGGTCTGCTATTTCATCCATGGGGTTGGGTCTGGGTCTGTGCTAATAGTCATGGGGTTGGGTCTGCTGTTTCATCCATGGGGTTGGGCCTGGGTCTGTGCTAATAGTCATGGGGTTGGGTCTGCTGTTTCATCCATGGGGTTGGGCCTGGGTCTGTGCTAATAGTCATGGGGTTGGGTCTGCTGTTTTATCCAGGGGGTTGGGCCTGGGTCTGTGCTAATAGTCATGGGGTTGGGTCTGCTGTTTCATCCATGGAGTTGGGCCTGGGTCTGTGCTAATAGTTATGGGGTTGGGTCTGCTGTTTTATCCATGGGGTTGGGCCTGGGTCTGTGCTAATAGTCATGGGGTTGGGTCTGCTATTTCATCCATGGGGTTGGGCCTGGGTCTGTGCTAATAGTCATGGGGTTGGGTCTGCTGTTTCATCTATGGGGTTGGGTCTGCTGTTTTATCTATGGGGTTGGGCCTGGGTCTGTGCTAATAGTCATGGGGTTGGGTCTGCTGTTTCATCCATGGGGTTGGGCTTGGGTCTGTGCTAATAGTCATGGGGTTGGGTCTGCTGTTTCATCCATGGGTTTGGTTCTGTAGTTATATCCACTGTAGTATTTCATGGGTTGGAACTTGGGTGTGTTACATCCCCTCAGTATTGAATGTGGGCTGTATACATGTTAATCCCTAATTGTAGGTGAAGGATTAGTTCAGTGGTCAAGCATGTTCATCTTATACGAAAGAGGTATTAAAAAGAAACAAAATGGTAAACATTCAAAAATCTTATTCCGTTAAGGAGATATAGTTTTTTAATTCAAAAATTGATTTACTCAGATTTTGATACTTTTTCAACCAATATAGAAATTGTTACATTTCCATCGACCTTTAAAATTACTTGAAAGATGTAAGGAAGTGACATAAAGGATTAGTTCAGTGGTCAAGCAAGTGTATTTTATATGAGAGAGGACTTTGAGAAGAAACTGGTGAATAAAGTATTCAAAAAAATCTTATTCGGTTAAGGAGATATTCAAGTTTAAAGTTCCTGTCTTATCTGTGTAGAAATGACTGGTGTAATAAGGCTACTAGGGAATGTTGGCGCCCTCATCCTCACATTAGCAATTGTTAATGTATTTTAAAGAAAATTTATTTAAGTTTTGTACTATCTGAATTATTTTCCCTCAAACTTTCTTCAGGTGGTATATTGTAGTAACTCTTAATAAATTATATTTTATCACTTTCCTGACATATCCAATGATTTAAATCACTGGACAAAAAAAATATATAATACGTAAAGACAGAGGAATCTGAGGATGTAACTTCACAACTAGTCTGATTTCAGTCGTTTCTACACATAATACCAAACTTTAGACTTAAATATATTCTTACTGAAATAAGATTTTTGAATGCTTTCTTCACCATTTTGTTTCTTTTGGAGTCCTCTTTATATGCTTTAGGACTTGCATGACCCCTAAACTAAATCCTTGAAGTGTTTCAATAATTTCCTCCAAGATTGTAGCTAATGTTTACATGTAAGTGTTTAAGTCCTTCAAGAGATGTAACTAATGTTTACATGAAAGTGTTTAAGTTCTTCAAGAGATGTAACTTATGTTTACATGTAAGTGTTTAAGTCCTTCAAGAGATGTAACTAATGTTTACATGTAAGTGTTTAAGTCCTTCAAGAGATGTAACTAATGTTTACATGTGAGTGTTTAAGTCCATCAAGAGATGTAACTAATGTTTACATGTAAGTGTTTATGTCCTTCAAGAGATGTAACTAATGTTTACATGTAAGTGTTTAAGTCCTTCAAGAGATGTAACTAATGTTTACATGTAAGTGTTTATGTCCTTCAAGAGATGTAACTAATGTTTACATGTAAGTGTTTATGTCCTTCAAGAGATGTAACTAATGTTTACAAGTGTTTAAGTCCATCAAGAGATGTAACTAATGTTTACATGTAAGTGTTTATGTCCTTCAAGAGATGTAACTAATGTTTACATGTAAGTGTTTATGTCCTTCAAGAGATGTAACTAATGTTCACATGTAAGTGTTTAAGTCCTTCAAGAGATGTAACTAATGTTTACATGTAAGTGTTTAAGTCCTTCAAGAGATGTAACTAATGTTCACATGTAAGTGTTTAAGTCCTTCAAGAGATGTAACTAATGTTTACATGTAAGTGTTTATGTCCTTCAAGAGATGTAACTAATGTTTACATGTAAGTGGTTAAGTCCTTCAAGAGATGTAACTAATGTTCACATGTAAGTGTTTATGTCCTTCAAGAGATGTAACTAATGTTTACATGTAAGTGTTTAAGTCCTTCAAGAGATGTAAATGCTGCATATGGGTCTCTCATAAATCTTCAGCCCTTAGTATTTTTACTGTTAAAGATCTACGTTTTGGGTTAGTTGAATTGTATAGCTTTTGATATACTATATCTGTATCATACTGAAGATAGAATGCAAGAAATATAATTATTGAAATGTAACACTAAATGTTCTTCTTAATTTTTGTCCTTATTTGTTTGCTTTTAATTAAAAATAACTGTTGGTGTAATCATTTACTGATGAAAAGTTAAAGAAGCATGGAAACCAATATTCCTCTTTTATAAGAGGACTATAAAAGGAATGAAATGGTGACAATATTATTCAAAAATCTTGGGTGAGAGCCAACCTCTTGTGAGTCTTTATCTACAAAAGATTGGGCGAGCTGATAGCCAAACCCTTCCAAATAATTGGAGATCTATCATCCGCTCAAAGTTCGACTACAGTTGTATAATCTACAACACCAGTGGCGTAGCCAGTGGGGGGTGATTTCCCCCTCCCCAACATTTTAATCTGTCAGTTCATATTTTAATCCGTCGGTTCAGATTAGTTCCATCGGATCAGATTGGTGCTGTCAATTCAGATTAGTGCCGTCGGTTCAGGTTGGTGCTATCGGTACACTCGCACCAACTTCATTAATATGCGTGCGGTGCAGTAGTGTTGGTTGAGACTAGTGCCAAGTGTCCAGTAATCATGTAATAAAATGTTATTTTGACAGGTAATTGATCATAACTTTCTCAGAAAAGGGGGTTCTTCATTATAATATATTAAACATTTGTACGATTTTGTATTTAAATACATAACTAAGACACAGAGGGGGAAGGAGGGTGTGTTTGAAAGGGGGGCACGCGATACAGAACAAGCTCATTTTAAAAGTTTGACAACTATTTTATTGTAAACTTTTTTAGACTACCGATTTTTTCAAAGAGTGACGATGAACCTATAACCATGTATAAACGTGAACAATAAAACATAACTTTTTTCATGCATTTTTGTGTTTTGTATATTGTATTATAGCTCACTTTGACATGAATTTTGACTTGTATAATACACCTTACTATGCATTGTGACATACATTTTTCCCCCATGAAATGTCAATTTTGCGAGAGCTTTGGGAGCTTCACCTCCTGGACCCTTGTTGGGACTTTGCCCCTGGCTACGCCACTGTACAACACTGCCAGTTGTAGATCCAGCTTGAATCCCAGTCAAATATACCCTAGACTTGTCGTCCACAGAGCATCCAAACCTCTAAAACAATCACAAAGTTCTTCCATAAAAAACTCACTTTCAAAACTTCTCTCCTTAGTTCGCCATATCAACTACATTAAAATCGTTTAAGCCCTACCCAGTTTACCTCCTTCACCTCTATTACTTTTACCCCCACAAGTTGTTTTACTTCTCGTATGCACTTTTTTCCTTTATTTTAGCTTTAAATAATTTAACCTCTGGCACAAAATAACATTTTTGTTTACCTGTCGACAAATTTCATCAATCAACCAATCCCAGGTCATACCAACTGCCTTGAATATGGAACCTTTGCAGAGCCAGATTAGGGGATGTGGACCCTGGGACAGGTGGATGCCGGGAAGGGTCACCTCTAACCGGGCAGAAAGCATGCAACCGGGAAAGTTATACCCGCTCAGGGCAGCTTGCCCCTGCTCCTATGCCTCTGATGTTGGGCCCCTTACCCAAGGTATTGGGTGTCGTAATCTCTATTTGATTAGAAAAAGGATACACTTATTTGCTTCGATAAATGCGAAAACTTGCTTCTAGGATTTTGTATTTTCATAGAATATCATGAGGCTTTGTACTGTCTCTTTCATCCTTTGTGTGGAGGTAGGTGCTTGTCCCTTTTTAAACTGATGCATCTTAGAAAGAGAATTCTAAAGTCTAGATTGCATGACTTGATAATTAAAAAAAAAAGTTTTTCAAAAGATTGATTGACTTTTTGAGGTGTTAAGTAAGCAAATTCTAATTAAAATATTTGACACTTGAGCAATAATTGAAATGTTTTGAACGGTTATTTTAACCTCTTTTTACCTCCGCGGGGGGAGGCTCCGCGAGGGAGGGGAAAGGTTGGAGTCAAGAAGGCATGACTTACTTACTTGAATTGATCTTCTTCGCTTCTTGTGGAACATAACCTAACAAGATTACAGACTAAGAAAGATTAGTCACCCCATAAAAAGCCCAAACTAACACCACTACCACCACAAAAATAAAATAAAATCAAAGACGCCCAGAGTTAGTAAAGAACTTATCAATGTTGACTTTGAAATTGTGAACAGGATTGGAGCTGACTACCCACTCTGGCAACCATTCCACTCATTAACAACTTTGCGAAAAGCTAAACGCTGAATATCTATCCATGAGAACTCTCTGGTCAACTTCCAATTGTTACCACGTGTCACATGAGGAATAGCTAAAACATGCAAGAAATGACAGGAAGTCAAATCATCACTACCACATAGGAACTTGAAAACCTGAATCATATTGCCACGTACTCTTCTCAACTCAAGCGTGGTCAAACCAAGAATCCGCAACCTAGATTCATAAGAGAGATTCTTTACTTCGGGAATAAGTCTAGTGGCTCTTCGCTGAACCTGCTCCAAAATAAACTTAATCCTTTTCATAAAAGGGTCTCCAAGCCTGAATAGCATACTCAAGGTGAGACTAAAACAATCTCTCTACCAAGAAAAGAAGGTCCTCCATTTTTGACGGACTGGCTATAGTTTTGACAGTTTAACACTTAAAGCTTATGTGGCTTTAGCTCGTTCAACAGGCTCCTGCCTCCAGATCTGCTTTTGGACGACTTCGTTTTGTCTTGCCTAGAGGGTTCCACTCAAGCTAGTGCTTGTCTAGTTATGCATGAAACATCTTTCTCAAAGTGTGTACCACCCAGCGCAACTTCCTTCTTCGAATCTGTGTCTGGATTGCTTGCTGGTTGGCTGTTGTCCAGAGAGTCACATTTGGCATCTTGTCATATTTAAGCCTTTTAATTCGAAGAATTCGCAGAGGCAATCATTTACGAACACCTGTAATTTATTGGTGATGTTTTGGTCAAGTCTCTGAGCTGTATAACAGCACCGCCTTAAACTTTGACTTGAAAATCCGGAGTTTTGTTTTGTTGGATATGGTAGTTGACTTCCAGACTGGACATAGTATAGCAAAGGCTTGCTGGGCCTTTTTGATCCTCACCTGGACTGCTGGATATCTTCATCTGTACCGCCCTGTCTTGCTAATTTTGCTACCCAGTTATACAAACTCCGTCACATCTTCCACAGATCTTTCCCGGATCGTCAAGGCTTGTTTCTGTTTATTGTTTAAGCGCATGAGTTTGGTTTTTTCCTGGATGATTTTAAGGCCCACTCGTCCAGCAGTCTCTTTCAGTTCGCTTACTTTCTCCTGCGTGTGCTGAAGGCAATGTGTCAACAGGGCCAGTCATCACAAAGTTTTAAGTCAACTAGCTTTTCCATGAGTGTCCATTGGATTTCTTTCCTTGAGTTGGCATAGGCAGTACGGGTGACACAGTCAAGAACAACTACAAAAAGAAGAGGTGACAGTAGGCATCACTGCCTGACACTATTTGTGACTTCAACATTCTCCGACAGCTTATACCATTGTGAATAAACTGGTACGTGAAATCATTGTACAGCTCTTTAATTAAAGAGATAACTTTATCTGGAACTCAGTGTCGTAGAATGTTCCATATTGTTTGTCTGTCTACGCTGTTGAAGGCTTTCACAAAGTCAACAAAACTGACATAGAGTGAGGTCTGCCATTCGATGATCTCTTCTACAATTATTCGTAAGGTGACAATCTGATCAACAGAGGACCGGTCCTTTCTAAAGCCTGCCTTCCTTGAGTACCTTTGGTGGAATGTTGCCTACTCCTGCTGCTTTGCTATCTTTCAAGCTTTTTAGAGCTTTGCGCATATCGTGTAATGTGACTTCTCCAGTATTGATGTAAAGTGGCTCTCCTGGTTCTAATTCCATGACAATTCATGAAGGGGTCTATTTAGAACTTCCCGAAGTGCTCTTTCAGGCATTGTAGCTCTCCTAACTTCTTAACTTCAAATAACATGACGCTCTTTCAAAAATGTGTTAAAGGGTCTGCTCTTTTAATCCAAAATGTTTCAATCAAGTCATGAAAAGTTAGTTCATGATTCAGAAAAAAAAAGTTGGTCACGATTGGGGACATGCTTATGTTTTTGCCTGGTAATAGTCTAACCACACCTACCCTAGCTCTGTGCCCTACTTCCAGTGGAGACTGTCTCGTCTGGACCACTATTCAGGAGATTCAATGGCCTCAGCTTTTCAAAAGGAAACAAAACAAATTACGTCCAAACATTTGGGGAAGGACAGGGCCGCCAAGCGGATCACGGGCCCGAGAGCAAACGGTTCCCCATATATGACAATTCTGAAAAGCAAACGAAAAAAGGTCATCACATATTTTTGTTCCAATTGTACACCGTTTTCGCCATTGTCAAGTACCAATTATTGTGGCCTCGCTGTTTGAACCCACATTCCCTTTCTTATTTTGATGGGCCCTTATGATCCTGGGCCTGCTGGAATACCCCCTTAAACCCCTAACCTCTTATATGCGGTACCAGTGATGGATAAATACTTAGCTAATTCGCCTACCCATATACAAAAGGCTTATAAATGAATTTCTAGAGCATTCTCCCCGTACACACATACACGCGCAAAAACGCGCGCGCTATTGAAAACATTCTGGTTTCATATAGACCTTTCCAAACCGAGTTTAGCCGAACGTGAAACGTCAGGGTACTTTAACCAATAAAATGCCGGGGAATTTCCCTTTTTACTAACCAACCAATCAGCTGCAGGGAAAATTGTAAACAACAATACGCGCGTGTATTACCCTCATAAGCTTGTACGCACGTACATAATAATACAACAATACACGTACGACGTACGTACGTAAACGTTTTGTGAAATGTATAAATAAATAGAAAAGTATCTAAATTTGCGTCAGTTTCAATTGCTCTGCCTGGATAATTCTTTTCTTATGGGGATGTTTTGTTGTTGTCATATTTCAAAAGGATCCGTACTGTCTTCCATTCAGACTCGCAATTAAGAAATACGCGATAACCAGGTAAGATTTCAAGTTAAAACTTGACCTCAGGTACGTTTATAACTACGTTCAATGCATGTAGTTGTAGGCCCTGGACCTAGTTCGCACGCTAAAATGTTGTTTTTGTGAACGGAACATTTTATATTCGTTGGGGTTCACATTCCCTCAACATTCACACTTGTGCACATTTGAAACACAAAAATAGGACGGAAATTGGCAAAATCGTTTAAATTTGAAAACGTTGATGTTCAGTGCGGAGAGCCTAATGGTATGAAATTGTGCCGTGACCACAAAATGTGAAAATAGTATCAACAACTTTCGGCAGCAAATCACTTGTAATCTGTGAATGGGACAACTAGTTTTGCATACGAAGTTTTCTGTTTGGTATGAAATTACGCCTACCAATTGAGTCTCGGTGAAGTGCTTATTTGTGTATGTAGGCCCCTACATACTATTAATTATTGTATGAAATTGTATTTTTAATGGGCTAGACCCCATACGCTAGTAGATTGTGCAGACGATCAGGATTTCCCGGAATTTGATTAGTCCATTATGCCATGGCTACGTGAATTTCGGCCATGTGACATTATTTAAATGAGATTTCCGGAAATTTCCGATTCCGATATGAAAAGGTCTATGGGCCTAAGTTATTCCTTCAAGATTGTGACTCTTCGGCCCTACACCAGGGCCGTATCTATCCCAAATGTGTGTGTGGGAAGGGTGGAAGAGCAATAAATGTGTGTCGGCGTGTCGCCATTTATGAGACACATCGAGCGCGAAGCGCTGGTAGGGTCCAGGGTGCGAAGCCCCAGAAACTCTAAGGGTACGATGATACCTTACACTTAATTCCACGACCCTAAAAACTAAGGTCATACTTTAAATTAAGTACTGTACGTAACCAGGCAACGTTGACGTTTGCGGAAATTGGTGCGCGGAAAGTATAGGGCCATGTATTCGTCGCAATATTTCGAGGGGGATCCCTAAATTGCAAGTTAAAGTTAAGATGTCTTTAATTCCGGACTGGCAATCTCAGTGTAAATGTCTTCACTTCTTCATTCATATATACACAGAGCTAAAATGTTATCGATCTAGTCATTTTAAGATGAGGTGTTGATCCCCCCCTCCCCATGGCAATCTTAGTGCAAATGTCTTCACTTCATTTTCATTCATATATACACACAGCTGAATATGTTATCGATCTAGTCATTTCAAGATGATATGTCCCCTATTCCCCTGCTATCTCAGTGCAAATGTCTTCATCTTCATTCATATATACTCACAGCTGAATATATGTTATCGATTTAGTCATTACAAGATGAGATGTCAGTTCCCCCCCTCCCCTTCCCTCCCCTCCCAATGGCAATCTCAGTGCAAATGTTTTTATCTTCATTGGTATATAAAGACAGCTGACTATAATGTCACCTCGGGTCTTTTTGTTACACTATTACCTCTTGCATGGTGATGTTGACTGCACGTTTATGAAAGAACCATACGCGGACTAGGTTTACCAGGAAAACGGGAACATTTTTGGTGGGCCTTTAGACTATTAGGAATTGTTTAAGAGAATAATGGATCGAACTGTCGAATGCAATGTAAACAATCCACAACAATTTGCATGAAATCATCCGATTTCAAGAGATATGACGATTTCGATTTCATGCAAATGGTCTCAGATTTGTTAGATTTTCTCCAATAACAGAGTGAGAAATCTGCATATGTAGAATTAGATTGTCATATGTCGATATAATTCTACATATGTCGTAGTTGACGACCATTTTAATACTCATTTTCAATATGTCATATTTTCGGTAACCCGGGCTGGCCGCGTTGTTATGAATCGGGCAGCTCTGCTGAAATTCTCATGTCCTAACCCAGGGTTACCGTATCATCTTTATTAACTTTGGGATTCGCAGTTCGTCTTCTCCGCAGCATCGAATTGTACTCATTTTGCTTCTTATCGAATATAACTAAAAACACGACTGTACAATGATGAGTTTCAACATTTTATTTTTCTTTACTTTCTTCAATACGTATCTGATCGTCAATTTGTATCACTTCTTGATATATAACAAAGTAGGCCTACATACTCAATTTTCGCTAAACTATATCGCACAGTAAACAAAGTCTTCTCTTTCCTGATTCAAATTACAATAGATTTTCGTCTTTTCCTGATCAAAGTTCTTCCTGTTCTTAAAATATTTCAAAGTCTTTTTTGAAGAACAAATATCTGATTCTCCGAACTTAAATCACCATTTTAACGTCCTGCTCTTATCATCTCTTTAAGCAAACTCTCTCAGGTGTGCGCGATACACTGCCTGCAAGCCATGGTGCGGATTGTGCTCAGCAAATCAGAATAAGACACACCCAGCTAATCAACATAAGCGTCCTCAACTTTACACCAATCAGAGTTCTAGTTTGAATGAGATTAGACCAGGTGCATATTTTCTGAGAACGATCTAAGAAACAGGACTATTATCTCGTTAACGACGACGACGAGTGAACACACAATTACAATGACGGGGTCGTCGCCTGCGTATTCGGTTATGATAGTAACAATGCTATCACGAAACACTTAATACGACCCGGACGAGAACGCAGGTACGACGTGCGGACAGACATAATATCGACAACCAAGTTCAATGTCCACGGCCTTTGATAACTAGTTGTGATGCACTGTCGTGACTACCCAAGCCAGGCTTGAACCCAGGGCCTCGTGGTCTGTAGACAGGTATGATAACCGCTACATTACAGTTCGTAGACAATTGGCCTGACTGTTAAAAAAGATAACATTTAATCTCTTCGTGGCTCTAAGCCAGACTAATTGGGCTCGATAGCGGACAGTGTTACCGCCGGATAGACTATGAGACAATGAAATTGCGATGTTAAAAGGCGAATATGCTTTTCTATATACAACAATAACCCTGCTGTAATTTCCAGTTCAACTAGGTTAAACTGGGGTTTCCCAATTAGGTTTTAATGGAAATTGAAACAAGTAGGTTGAACTGGGTTGAAACTGGGTTGAACTAGGTTACCTATATAGTTCTCCTAATTGAGCCCAGTTCAAACCTAGTTTAACCTTGTTCAACCCAGTTTAACCTAGTTATTTTTTTAATTTGAACTGGAATTTACATCAGGAATGGAAAACCTTCGACTGTGTTCAGGTGGACCACCCCCCCCCCCCCTCACACCTTCTGCCCCTATGGGATTAGCCAATATGACAAGATAATATTTATCGTGATCAGAGCTACAGCCCTGATTAATAGAAGGTCAGAAGAAGCCTTGGTTTTACCTCGCTGCCCATTAAAATCATTGGCCCATAATGGCCTATCATAATTTCTGCAGGCATACATGTATACAACAACTAGTACAGATATGATGATTATTCGAGCAGGGTATATGTAAGATCAATTTACAAAACCTACTTTGCAGTTGTTTACTGTATATTATATAAATTCATATCTGTTTCTATGATTTGTAAAATATCATGTGTTTTGCAGATGGAGGATGCACCTGACTGGAATATTTCACGGTATTGACTTTAAATTACCTCGTAACTGACAAAGGATCTATTACCACAGAGTTGGCATGCCAACTCCCTGCTATTACTATACAATTTTGTAAAACAAAATTGTATTCAAGTAATCCCTTTCCATGGGGTACCACATGCACAGGTGATCATCGAAGTATAAGGTCTTAATTCGTTTTCTTGTTATTGGTTGCTAGGCTGTTGTGTTTACTTGTTCTGCATATGCGTAGAATATCCGTAGTTCGAAGTTCATATTTGTCTGTTTTTACAAAAGCGGATCAGAAGAGTCACAACACGGATTTCTTCTTGGGTGAGTATATTAATTTTACGATTTTTCCATAACTTTTCGCACAATCGTCCGATCTTTAGAAATATTACTTTCGTCAGGAAAATATAGTTTTGATATGGTATAACGAGTGTGACGTCATGGAGGCATGCGCTGCAGTGGCGTGGATAAGTCAAAACAAGAAGGGGATAATTTAATGTTTTTTCTTCAATTGTATATATATTTTTTAAGCGCAAGTTACTGTCTAATGGATTTATCAAAAAGAGGGATTACCATACCCCACATCACCCCAAGCATTAAATGCAACTTATTATTCACAGACGGAGGTAGAGGCGTAGGGGAAATAATTGTAAAATTGAAGGGACACTGAATTGGTAATTTACAACTATTGGAAATTTTGGGTAAATTTGGCGCAGTTTCCCGAAAATTGTACAGTTGAAGGAGATCTCCTGATTAGCAGCAACGATTGTTGGAAACCAGTGCAATTTTTTAACTTCAGCTTGTAGCCGGGACATTTGGGGATTTATATATGACGACGTTGTTGCGAATCGAACTTTGAATGGTGTTGTTACCATTCCACTTAATAATGGACATAACAGTCCAGGCTGCCAGTATTTAGGGTTCATCTATTTGAACAAACAAAAACAGTTAACATATAGTGGTTATATTATTCTCAATTGTTAGATATAAACTGAACGGGGCCTCATAACAAACATATCACACTGTCATTGCTCGGGCCACAAAATTCTCGATTTTTGCCCCGTGCCACCTTCCCAACCTATTGTTGTGCCACTGCTGCTTTAGTTTTATTTGTTATTGTTAATATTTAAAACAGAATTCTCGCTACGACCAAACTTTCTTTAGGAATTTGAGGTCTATTCTTTCTAAAGCGTGTTTAAAATCATAGTTTACTCTATTTCTATAAAGGGATACAATTTATTGAAGGCTTTTACGAGTGACAGCGCCCCGTTGAATCTTCCCTTAAGCCGTTTAATGCACATGTTAATACCGTACGTTGTTCCAGCAATGTCACGTCCTCCACTCAGAAAAATGGACCCGAGTCGGTTTAGAGATTTGACCAGGCTTATTCCACTTATCTGACAGACCAAACAACCTAAACTTATGTGATTTGTTTGCTAGATGGAAAGTGTATGGGAGGGGGATGCACATAGGTGTAGGAACGGAAGGGGGCACGTCCTCTCTTTTCCGAAAAAAAGGCAAAAATGGCACTTTTGAAAATGAAAAGTATTGTCCCTATAGTAGGAACTTGGCTACTTTTGTCAGATCCATGTACGGGAGTAATGTGTCCCCATTGGAAAAGTGCCCCTTTCAAAAAATGAAGTGCCCCTTTATTTTCTGGTGTGGGCTCACTTATTTATCCACAGATTTGGACTGGGGACATATGACTTGAAAAGTGCCCTCTTATAGGTTGTTTCCCCACTTTACACTCCTGGGATGTAGGGGTGTAACTTAAGGGAAAGGAGGGGGGGGGGAGTCAACCCACTTATAAATACACAAAATCGTAGAGCAATTCCAATTATTTGTCGATTTCGTCGAGCAAAAAAATGGCCCAGTATTTATGACTTGTCCTTCTCCTTCAAATATTTCCAGTAAATCATGACCACAAACTTACTGTAGCATATAATGAGAACACTGATCTTACTTAGAATAATTGCTCAACCAGGAGAACGAATACAATGGGGCCATTGATAAGGGAATTTGATTCTAATTACTTGTGGTTTTCAGAATAAAGAAAATAAAGAGGAAAAGTCTGACCCGACCTGCTTATTTATCAGGTCGAGTGTGACTGTTTGAAATTTTAGGGAGCACAACAACTAATGTGAAAATTGTAGGATACTTATTATGGTTATACTTTGATGTTTTTGCTTCTTCGCAAAAAGATGAAATACTAAAGAAATGTAAAATGTCGGAATGAATACTTTTTAAATCAGAGATAGGTCTACATCTCAACCATGATGCCCGAATCGTCTAGACATCAGAATCATGTTCTCCCGACTCGGCATCATGATGCTGACAACATCATATTTGGGCACTTAGTCGGGCAGAGATTTAAAATGATGAATGGATAGGCTACTGTTTAGATCAGAGATACATACATCTCAATTATGCTCGAATCGACTAGATTATCAGAATAATCTCTACTCGACCCGGCATGATACGGATTGGGCTTGGTTTGGGCAACTGGGACGTATATACAGATACATGAAAGATGCCCGTCAGCACACATCAAAAACTAGAAATCTTCCGGAGGCTTCGCCCCTCAGGCTGGACATTGGCGTGGCCAGGATTTTTCACTAGAGGAAAGGGGGGAGGTTGATCCAGTGACCAAAGTCGTATGTAATACTTTCATTCTCTTTTTCTTCCTTTCTCCCTTTTTATTCATCATACATTTTTGGTATTGATGAGGAATAGGAAGAAGGGGGAGGGGGGGGGGGGAGGGGTAAGCGAGAGATGCGATTATGCAAGCAATAAATTTGGTCGAAGTTTTCAATTTTCTGCCTTTTTTGAAATGGTAACCCAATTGCTTTATTGAGTGGATTTTAAAATTATAATTTAAAATTGTCTTCTTTTCATCAATTACATTTTGGAAGTATGTTTATTTGTGTAGATTTTAAGCCATTTTAGTGCATCAAAGACAAGAAATCGTCAGACTTCGTCTCCTGGAACCCTTCCAGGGGCCTTTAGGCGGGACTTCTTCCCTGGATCCCTACCATTGCTTCGCCTCACTGCAGGACCCCACGATTTTTCATTTATCAAAAACAAGAAATCTTCAAACCAGGGCATCGCCAATGCACCACACAATTTTGCTCGATTTCTCTCAATTTTCTAGGAATTTTTTTTCTCTGCCTGTTTAGAAATGGTAACCTTAACTTCAAGATTAAAATTTAAAATTGTCTTCTTTGCATCAATTTTCGAACTTTCCGTTGTTTCAATTTCCACCCCAATTGCAGATTGTTCTTTGATAAATCAGGCAAATTTGTTTTTCTTCCCCCGTGAAGTCAGACCTCCACAAAAGGATTATTAACTGTTTGCGACCTCTAAGAAAAATAATTTTCACCTGCGTGATCTATATATGAAGCGGAAAAACCTAGAAGCATAACTGTTACAATAATTCCAAAAACGTCCCTCCCCACCAAAAAAACAATCTACATTCAACAAAGGAAGGGAGCCGTGGCTCCCACTTGGCTACATGCCTTCCCCACGACATGGGCCTCTATGCAGAGGGAAGGTACCACCCCTTGTCAGCGGTACTGCCTTCAAACCCTTCACCTGCTTCATATGGTGTCTAATTGTGTCCTTATATGTTTAGCATTCCCTCAGCCATTATAATTTTCTACTGAGACAACTATATTTCTTGTATAAGTTTTTCCCCCTTTATTGGAAAAAGAGGAACACCACATCCAGCAAAGTCGATAAGTAGGTGTTGCGACAAGCGTAATTAGACACCACATCCATCCTGCATACAGCAAAGTCTATGACTAGGTGTTGCGACAAGCATAATTAGACATCACATCCATCCTGCATACAGCAAAGTCTATGACTAGGTGTCGCGACGAGCGTAATTAGACACATCCATCCCTGTATACAGCAAAGTCTATAAAGTGTTCATAATTAGACACCACATCCATCCTGCATACAGCAAAGTCTATGGTGTTGCGACAAGCGTAATTAGACACCACATCCATCCCTGCATACAGCAAAGTCTATGACTAGGTGTTGCGACGAGCATAATTAGACACCACATCCATCCCTGCATACAGCAAAGTCTATGACTAGTGTCGCAGCATTTCTAGACACAGTATACAGCAAAGTCTATAACTAGGTGTTGCGACAAGCGTAATTAGACACCACATCCATCCTGCATACAGCAAAGTCTATGACTAGGTGTCGCGACGAGCGTAATTAGACACATCCATCCCTGTATACAGCAAAGTCTATAACTAGGTGTTGCGACAAGCGTAATTAGACACCACATCCATCCTGCATACAGCAAAGTCTATGACCTAGGTGTTGCGACGAGCATAATTAGACACATCCATCCCTGTATACAGCAAAGTCTATAACTAGGTGTTGCGACAAGCATAATTAGACACCACATCCATCCCTGCATACAGCAAAGTCTATGACTAGGTGTTGCGACGAACATAATTAGACACATCCATCCCTGTATACAGCAAAGTCTATAACTAGGTGTTGCGACGAGCATAATTAGACACCACATCCATCCCTGCATACTACAGCAAAGTCTATGACTAGGTGTTGCGACAAGCATAATTAGACACCACATCCATCCTGCATACAGCAAAGTCTATGAGTAGGTGTTGCGATGAGTGTAATTATAAAACATTTTGGATCATTGCCAAGGACGTCGGATTGTCGAAGGCACATGGCAGAAAGAAGTACCCTCCACTGAATGGGGAAAAGTAGGGGGGGGGGGAGATGAAAAATAAGTGCCCTTTCAAGGCACGTTTTCTTTGTAATTAGGTAATACTTAAGATTGTTTCTCACTGTTTACTAAAGTGACGTCATAGAAAGTGCCCTCTTTGTGAGTTTCGCCCTCTGCCCTTTTCATGT
>JAIGNY010002156.1:837500-995000 GCA_020152595.1 Chiridota heheva
CATATACTGTTGTTTATTTAGGAAATCTAATTTTTAAAATTTATTTTTCATAAATTATGTTTTTTATCTTCTCACAATTTCCTGGTTTTCCGGCACACCCATGGATTTTTTCCCATTCTGGCTATTTTAACCACATTTTTTAGAAATAGTTAAATCCATCAGCAATTTTGTTTGGCTCAGCACTTGTAGTTTCTGAGTAATGTTTGAGGACTTTGTTTTTGTATGTAACACTTGTGATGTATGAAGGAGAAGACAGCTCAGAATCTTAAATGTGACATAAATTTCAGTCACTTACAGTAAAAGCTATCAGACTTGTTTTCTCCTGTTTAATCTGACTAACAGATATGATGTAGATTCAAAAGTCTTAGTCATATTTAACTGTTCCCATTCAAAGAAAGTTGCTGAAGGATTGAAAAAGTTTGAATAGGCGAATTCACATGTGATGTCATACATTTACATACAAAAATTGTATGATTTATCACAATAAGGCCTTAAAATTCAAAATAATGTAAAACAGTCTATTTTTTAAATATATTTTTATCTCACGACGACGACGAGTGAACACACAATTACAATGACGGGGTCGTCACCTGCATATTCGGTTATGATAGTAACAATGCTATCACGAAACGCTTAATACGATCCGGCAAGAACACAGGTACGACGTACGGGCAGACATAACATCGACAACCAAGTCAATGTCCACAGCCTTTGATAACCAGTTGTGGTGCACTGGCGTGTCTACCCAACCCAGGCTTGAACCCAGGCCTCGTGGTCTGTAGACATGTATGATAACTGCTACACCACAGTAGGTAGATATTTTTATCTCATCATCCACATATACATATATGTGGGGATGAGATACTGTAGTCACTTTGTTGAACCTGTACTCCTACACTACATGGCCACCCTCCTTGATATTAGGGGGGCTGGTGGGACCCACCAGGGGTCTCATATGATGACCTCATATTAGGGTTTAGGGTTATAAGTATTTGGAATGGGACAAAATTTGGTGATTTTTGCATCTGTCCGTGTGTTTGTGTGTGCGTGTGTGTGTACCCAACAATTAATTTTGTGTTGCTTATAACTCCAAAAATGTAATACACACATGAACCAAAATTGGCGGATGGGTACCCTGGCCCAGAACTTTTGTCTCCAAGGTTTTGGGATACAAAGGCCACAGGTCAAATGGGACAAGTTTTTGGTGATAGCTGTAACTTTTGAAGGAATTACTTTGCATCTTTACAAATTGCATAGGTGGGTAGGGTTTAACATACTAACAACATTTTTAAATAATTGAGATCAAAAGGTTAAAGATCAAATAAGTGCTTTTTAAGCAAAAATTTGCGGATTCTTAAACTCAAGAAGTATAAGACCTATACCAACCTTATGTCGTACCATGACATCTTGGTACATGAATTTGCATCCCGTATAAACTCTGGGGTCAAAAGATCAAAGGTCACAGAGCTATTGACTTTTTTCACCATTTTCCTCTATAGTTATGGAGTAGTACGTGTGACGTGAGCATAAATGTCATACAGTAGGGTTCGATAAATGTGAAAAATTTCAGCAGTTATTTCAGTGATTAGGGTCAGGGTCAGAGGTCAAATATGTAATTTTGGTGGTAACTATGTACTAATTTGTACATTTTTGCTGCAATCTAAACTCAAAAAGTACAAGACCTATCTATACCAACCCTATGTTGTACCATGATATCTTGGTATATGATTTTGTGTCCCATAGATTCTGAGATCAAATGGTCAAAGGTCACAGAGCTATTGACCTCTTTTTACAATTTTCCCCTATAGTTATGGAATGATAGGGTGACGTGAAAATGGTGTCATACAGTAGGGTACGATAAATGAGAAACATTTCAGAAGTTATTTCAGTGATTAGGGTCAAACAACAGCATTTTAAACTCAAAAAGTCAAATTATACCAACCCTATGTTGTACCATGACACCTTGGTACATGATTTTGTGTCCCATAGATTCTGAGGTCAAAAGGTCAAAGAGCTATTGACCTTTTTCACCATTTCCCCTATTAATTATGGAATGGTAAGGGTGATGTGAGCATGAAAAGAAACATTTCAGCAGTTATTTCAAAGTCAAAGCTATTTTTGTAACCTAATTTTCATTTTTGCTGCATTTAAACTCAAAAGTACAAGACCTATACCAACCCTATGTTGTACCAAGATTAATTATGGAATGGTCAAAGGTGACAAAGCTATTGATTTCACTAGCATAGTTATGGAAATGGTGTCATACAGTAGGGGGTGATAAATTAAAAAATTCCAGCAGTTATTTCAGTGATTAGGGTCAAGGATCAGAGGTCAAATATGTGATTTTAGTGGTAACTATGTACTAATTTGTACATTTTTGTTCCATTTTGAACTCAAAAAGTACAAGACCTATCTATACCAACCCTATGTTGTACCATGATATCTTGGTATATGAATGAGTCCCTTAGACTCTGGGGTCAAAATGTCAAAGGTGACAAAGCTATTGACTTTTTTCACTATTTTCCCTATAGTTATGGAATGGTAAGTGTGACGTGAGCATGAATGGTGTCATACAGAAGGGGGTGATAAATGTGAACAATTTCAAAATCATTTTAGTGATTAGGGTCAAGGGTCAGAGGTCAAATATGTAATTTTAGGAGGTAATTATGTACTAATTTGTACATTTTTGTGCCATTTTTAACTCAAAAGTACAAGACCTATACCAACCCTATGTTGTGCGATGATACCTCGTGGTACATGAATCTGTGTCCCCATAGACTCTGGGTCAAAAGTCAAAGGTCTGTTTGTACTCCCATTGGCAGTACAATCCATCAACGTGCCTACAGAAAGATAGCCAAGCCTGCCTCAACATCTGCTTGTACACAAGCTCACATGGGCAGGGCAATCCATCAAAAGTTACAGAGCTATAGTGACCCTGTTAGCAATTTCCCCCACTATGCTGTATGCTTAAGGTGATGAGATCAGCAACAACATGGATTGCTTTCTTGTTTTACTATGTTCTTGGTTTATAGCGGATTTTCATGGTTTACAGCCTATTTTCGTGGTTTATAGCGTATTTTCATGGTTTATAGCGTATTTTCATGGTTTATAGCCTATTTTCATTGTTTATAGCGTATTTTCATGGTTTATAGCGTATTTTCGTGGTTTATAGCGTATTTTCATGGTTTTTAGCATATTTTCATGGTTTGTAGCATATATTCATGGTTTATAGCATATATTCATGGTTTATAGCGTATTTTCATTTCATGGTTTATAGCGTATTTTCATGGTTTATAGCGTATTTTGGTTTATAGCGTATTTTCATGGTTTTTAGCATATTTTCATGGTTTGTAGCATATATTCATGGTTTATAGCATATATTCATGGTTTATAGCGTATTTTCATTTCATGGTTTATAGCGTATTTTCATGGTTTATAGCATATTTTCATGCTTTATGGCATATTTTTCTAGTTTATAGCGTATTTTTATTTTCATGGTTAATAACGTATCTTTATGGTTTATAGCATATTTTCATAGTTTATAGCGTATTTTCATGGTTTATAACGTATTTTCATGCTTAATAACGTATTTTTATGGTTTATAGCATATTTTCATGGTTTCATGGTTTATAGCATATTTTAATGGTTTACAGCCTATTTTCATGGTTTACAGCCTATTTTCATGGTTTATAGTGTATTTTCTTCCATTTCAGCTCAAGTTGTTACTATTTGTCCATATATCTTTAAACAAGGTTTTGTTCATTTAAAACTTCTCAAACAAGTTTTTACTGTTGTAAGACTCGAATACACTCTACTAACTGCTTATTTCATAAACCCAGAAAACAATTCAGGCTCAGGAGGTCAAATGAACATTTCTAACAGCTGTTTCACATAAAACGCGGTTCACACAATTAGCTGTGAGATTACTGGAATTGCAGCTTCTCTGACTGACGAATACATAATAAATATTCCTGTTCAATTCAAATGATGTCATGAATTGCTTCCTCTACTGTGAGGTCAAGAGCTTCTACTTTTTACCATTGTTTGTTTTCCAATTCTGTTCTCTGAGAATATTCCGGAAATTGGTATTGCTTTAAAGTCTCACAAATCTTTTGACTGAAATAAAAACGGTCCTTGAGTAATATTTGCCGTTTGACATCCTCCTCCCAGGGACAGAGATCTACATTCACATCCATATTGCTATAGTAGACTTACACTCTGAAATGTTAAAATTGTTAACTTTTAGTGTGTAAAAACAAGTTAAATAGATTTCCATGTATCTCTTATATGTTGATACTATGCACTTTACATGAACAAACAACAATACACATTAAAGAGAGATTGCCCCTACTGTCACGAGTGGTGGCTGCATTCTCCGACAGGGATCTCTAACCTCCCTCCTCCCCACAGTTAAGGGAAATTTTATTCAATTGTCAGGGAGTGGCAGAGTTGAATTAAAGGTGTCAGAGTCTTCCTACAACAAACTCGTGACAGAAAAAATCTTATAAAATCAACAATAATAAAGTTATCAAAAAACAATAAAATTAATAATAATGAAATTAGAAATAAAATCATATAAATACATCTTAATATGCTTCTCGCTTTCGCAATTTAATGTACCATTCATTGCACAATTTCAGGGGGATGTTTCTAGAGCACACATACCATATATATTGTTGCTTACTCAAGAATTCTAAATAGAACAAAAAACAAAATTCTTCCTGGAAATTCCTGTTTTTTCCTGTGGGTATAACCACCGTAACAGTAGAATTTTCCATGTCTGAGGTGTCATAGGAAAATTGTATATAAGTAAGTAACATATTTCTCACATTTTTGCTCAATCTGATAATTTTCAAAGCCTTCGGCTGAAACAAACTGAAGAAGCGTTAAGCATTACATAAAGATTTCTTGCATCACAAATTTTGCTAAAATCAAAAATGGCAATTTTCATTTACTTTTGAAGTTTTTTTTTATTGAATTGAAGTGAACTTGAATTGAATTGCATTGAATTGTTGCACAATAAAACTAAAACATGTTTGTAGCTGTCCATGTACCTTTAAAATCCCTTTAATTTTTCCATGAAACATAGAGCTTATAACAATAGTATATCCAGACAGTACCAAAACATTTCTTACATCCTGATTTTTCACAAAAATATTTGCTGGTATGTTATAATGTTAATTAAGAATGACCTGTATGAAAAAGTACGTCAAATCAACGTGGGAAGTGTTTGCTGTGTATTCAGCCTGCACACGCACATTATGGGAAAGGTCGTGCAGAAACCTGACTCCTGGTTGGTACAACATACTATAATTTAATAAGGTGTAGCATTACAACTTTAATTTGTTATTCAAGATTTTTAAAATTCTATGGAGTATTTGCAAAATTCTATTTGAGTATTTGACCTGTGTATTAAATTTATGTAATGCACAACCTCAAGTGTTTGGTTTAGTATATGTACAAGTAGAGATTACCTAGATAAAATAACATTAAAATCTGGGCAGAACAGTCTTTAAACAGCCACAATAGCACTTATAGTTTGAAGTTATGACAAATCAAAGTTTGTATAATTTTTCAACATATGCAAAGTGAATGATGTATAAAAAGGAATACACCTAAAACTCTTTCATAAAATTCTTCACATTTCTCTCCCAAATTCAAAATATCAAAGGTTCTCATATTTCATTCTACTGCTAAATCTGGATCAAGGTTATACCAGGGAGCTGTTATTTTTCCTGGTTATACTAATATTCAAATTCCTGTTCTCAAAAGTCAATTTCTCCCATTCACAACATTTGGGACAGGACCAAAAAACAATAAGTTAACATGAGAACTTTCCAGTTATCCCGTTCTGAGGTCACAAAATATTGCACAATTTATGCTAATTATCTCAATTTTGAAATGCAGTAAAGAGGACAGCTTCTAATTGATTTTGATGGGACACTTTGCTGTTTGCATGGTTTTTAATACATTTTGCTGTTTGCATGATTTTTAGTACATTTTGCTGTTTGCATGGTTTTGAGTATATTTTGCTGTTTGCATGGTTTTGAGTATATTTTGCTGTTTGCATGGTTTTGAGTACATTTTGCTGTTTGCATGGTTTTGAGTATATTTTGCTGTTTGCATGGTTTTGAGTACATTTTGCTGTTTGCAGGTTTTAAGTACATTTTGCTGTTTGCATGGTTTTGAGTACATTTTGCTGTTTGCAGGTTTTGAGTACATTTTGGTGTTTGCATGGCTTTGAGTACATTTTGGTGTTTGCATGGTTTTGAGTACATTTTGCTGTTTGCATGGTTTTGAGTACATTTTGCTGTTTGCATGGTTTTGAGTACATTTTGCTGTTTGCAGGTTTTGAGTACATTTTGCTGTTTGCATGATTTTGAGTACATTTTGCTGTTTGCATGGTTTTGAGTACATTTTGCTGTTTGCATGGTTTTGAGTGCATTTTGCTGTTTGCATGGTTTTGAGTATATTTTGCTGTTTGCATGGTTTTAAGTACATTTTGCTGTTTGCAGGTTTTGAGTACATTTTGCTGTTTGCATGGTTTTGAGTACATTTTGCTGTTTGCATGGTTTTGAGTACATTTTGCTGTTTGCATGGTTTTGAGTACATTTTGCTGTTTGCATGGTTTTGGGTACATTTTGCTGTTTGCATGGTTTTGAGTACATTTTGCTGTTTGCAGGTTTTGAGTACATTTTGCTGTTTGCATGGTTTTGGGTACATTTTGCTGTTTGCATGGTTTTGAGTACATTTTGCTGTTTGTATGGTTTTTAGTACATTTTGCTGTTTGCATGGTTTTGAGTATATTTTGCTGTTTGCATGGTTTTTAGTACATTTTAAACCATTTAAGCTTATGTTGTTGCTACCTGTCCATATAACTTCATTATTCATTAGAAATAATTATGGTTGAATATTCACATCAAACTTTATCAATCCCATATCATGCAAGAAAAGTGTAATAAAATATTCCAGAGACTCAAGAATAATGCACCCTATATTTCATGCAAGTGCTCTTTTAAAGGTATATGGACAGGTACAAAAGTTTTCTGCTCAACCACTGACCGTAAAGAGCATTCAATTCTGAGTTTAATGGTCTTTAAATTTTGAAAATAGCGTGTGTAGTTTTCAACTTAAGAGTGATCAAAATTTGATCATTTTTAATTTATTGAAAAAATGGTGATGTGCAGGAAAATACCCAAAAAATCTTCCGCAAAATAGATCTATAAAATGTTCAAAATGCCTTCTCCAGCTTGAAATTGGTAGCGGGGGCGGTAAAGATCAAGTCCTCTTCATTAGACTTGTCTTCGCTTTTCTCAAGACAAATGGCAGAGGGTTAATAAAAACAATGGATTTACATAAGAGAATAGAGACTACTGTATGTTTCGTTCCTACATCACAAGAGCAACACAAAAATTTGCATATTTGCACAAAAATCTTCAAAAAGCTGTAAAATTGCCAATTTTTAACTCATTTTGATGATTTTTTGTTGTTGCTTTCTTCAGGTTCTTTAGAGGGTTTCAAATCAATTTAGCTTATGTTGCCTCTACCTGTCCATATACCTTCAAGCGGTACCGAATAAGGAAAAACCAATTGTTTACTTACTGCGATTGATCCCATTCATCTTTAGGGGGTATTCTTCTGATGTGGTTTGTGCAAGACATATGTTTCAGGAGACTCTCCTGATCGGTAAACTTCTCCTGACAACTGATACAAGTTTTGTTGTAAATGCGACGACGAATGAAATTGATCAACTTGACTTGAAGGTAGAAGTTCAACCCTAGATTCAGAAAGACAAAAACTGGTTGAGAGAAGGATGGTTCAAAGTTTAGTAATTCATATTAAATCATTCAAAAATATGCAAACATAAACAACAACAAACCACTAAGTAAGCAAAAACACCCCATTCAACTTGTGGCATTAAAGGTAGCAATAACCATGTCATACAAAAGTTGGTGGAGCAGTTCCAGAAAATTCCAGTATGATTTCAGACTTCTAGAATTGGAGAATGAGAATAACTCTAAAAATACCGTTGACATCATTTAGGGCGAGGCTCGATTCTAATGATAAATTTGAGAATTATGTATACAAGCAGCTGTTTTCAAGTCATTTGTCGAGGTTTCATAAATTAATAAAGCAGGTTTAAGGATTCAAAAATTTGTAAAATGACAAATATTTACCCAATTTTGATGTGATTTTTTGCCACTTTATACATTTCAATATCTCTAAAGGCAGAAGAGTAGAACAAATATCAATGACCTCAGTCCGTCAATGAAAACTTTGAATTATTTCCTCACATTCAACATACCATGTTCTTCTTTGATGCCATCCAAATCAAACTTGTGCTCGGTCTTCATGTGGCACAAGAGACTGTCCATCGAGGATGCAGAGAACGAGCTGCAAAATAAGCAGACGGCAGTCCCGCCGATCGTTTCTGACCAATCATTCCATGAGCTAAAACAACAAACACAACATTCAACCTTTATTTCAAATTTGTATTTGACAATTTCTGGAAAATCAACTAAAATAATGTCACATGACCAAAATTCATGCGTACATAATGGACCAATCATATACTGGGGGAAACTTTTATGTATCATATTGACTAATCACATACTAGGGGAATTTGGAAAAAGTGTGAGCCAATTCAGGCATGCTGCAATGGCACGGGAACAATTGGTAGCAGTGTTACCTACTTACTGTTTCACTCAATCGTTATAATCTGTGGGAAAAGCGGTCACGGTCATTTGACGATGCCAAGTGATGATAATGGCATATCCCATAGATATGGCTTTTTAAGCCACAAAAACTTTTCGTTTTTCATTTCCACAAAACTTAAAATGTTGAGTTGCTTGATCCCCTGAACTAAGTATATAATGCATCTTTCTTCTGACAATGTAGATTGAGGTATATTACCCAACTGTCTTACATTTAATTCTAAATTAAAACTGCAACAATGAAACCAATAATATTATTAAGTTTTCCTGTCCAAATTGTCTTAATCTTCTAAGAAGAAACCAACATTTACAGGGGCACATGGTCAAAAATGGAGAGTGTCTTATTGTGGGTTCCCCAGTTTATACAAAAACTCTTTTCTTGCACATGACTGCACTGATATTTTTTAAAATGAATACTCAAATCAAATGTAATCACTAAGTAAATTTAATACACTCTTAAATCTTATGGGTGGTCTTTTTTTCCTCAAAATTTGCATAAAGTATCAAACACAACACCCTAAAATTCCAACTGAGCATTCCTTTAAATTGATCGATACTCACTCAGAATCTGAATCAACGGTGGCGCTGTCATACTCTGCTTGGACAGCTTGCCAACTCTTGCCCATTTCAAGGTAATTGATAACGTAGAATTTATCGTAGGACGTATTCTTGGGGTTCAGTTTCCGGTGTTGTTTCTTCCGCATGTGTTCTCTGATGGCTATCTTATCCCTGAAGACTTTTTCGCAGTAAAGACATTGAAGACTATTCAAATGATGCAAAAAGAAGAATAGGAGAGATTAATGGTGAGGTGCACCCAGCAACCATGAGTATTTATATGTGAGTACACTAAAGTATCAGAAAGTTCTGTCACAGTACCCATGATTGAAAGTATAACATATGTCACTGAAGCCTAAAAACTTGAATATCTTCTAACAGAATACGATATTAAAGTAGTTTCTTCACCATTTTGCTTCTTTTGAGTTCCTCTTTCATATTAGATTAAACTTGCGTTACCACAGACCTATTCCTATAAATGCCGTTCTCAAAATTTGAAATAAGACCAATTATCAGAGACCCTGTGTTACCATTTTGAAGAGCATCCATGGGTTACAACCTCTGGACCTCCACCAAGATTTTCCTAGACATAACACTATAGGTCTTGACCTTATTCCAGAGTCCTTTGGTTACATACATGTATTTGAATTCATTCTCCTCTTCCACCTTCTGTTCATTTTAGATGAATGCCACACCACACACACACACACATTGAGTTAAGTAAATATCTATCCAAGCTATCAAATACTATAATTGAATGTTGATTTTATCTCCTCTCAGCTAATGATTTCTTTTTTCAGGAAAAAAAACTTCCAAAAACAATTTATCTACAAGTTTAACGGGAACCATATTATTGCTTACCTGTCCATTCTTTGGCGTATAAGGGTCAAAAAATCTTTCACAAAGACTGTAAACAAACAAAAATACAAAAATATTATTTTACAATCGATAACAAATTTCTGTGAAGCATAAGCTTGTTCTATGGAATTCACCACAAATCTATTCATGAAGCACTTTTCATTCTTGCACAAAATACTTCATACAAAGATTTAATGCATATATGGAGTTCATCAGTGTGAAATCATGGCAGCCATTTTACTTGCACATGTAGAACATTACATTCCATGTGTCAAAAAGAACACTAGTGTGCAACCTGCAGCTTGCATAAGGTGTGCTAGAATTTTGAAGTTCATAATGAATCAATTTTTAATGGAAAGTATGAATAAATTAAAGATTTTCATTTAAACACAACATGCATATATTTTGATTCTTTGTTTTCTATTTCATAACTAGTGATTCGATGGTTATTTGCTAGTATGTGTTAAGTGTTATGTGTTAATTCATTTTATTTAACACTGTAAATAAGTTTGAATATCTGGGAGCCATCATTAACGACAAGGCTTCACGAACAGAAATCCTGGCAAGAGTTGTACAAATATCAGAAACAGTGATTCACTTGAAAACACATGTGGAAAGACAAAAATATCTCCATGAAATAAAAAAATTCAGGCTACTGCATGCCCTGGTCATACTTATCTGTCTTTCTCTATGCCTGTGAGTCCTGGACCCTTATAGGGCAATTCTCGGTTACATGTGTGACCAAAAAATGGGAAATTAGTCAATTCATTAGGCTGTTATTATTGAATGTATGTAATTATGTTTGTTACTATATGATGATGACAAACTCTTAGTAACCGAGGCATCAATTTTCTTTTCAATTGTGTATCACCATAGAAACAGGGATCATAAAAGGTTGGTTGCATGTGTGACATCAGACGAAGGCAACTTTTTTTATGCTAAAATTAATAAATAAATAATTTTAACTGCTTTACCTTTATAGCCTTAAATATAAATAGTTTGACTTCAATTTTCCCTTAGTGTTACTTATGTTCAATAACAAATGGAATCAGTGATTAATTAGTTTATCAATACTTTTGTTGATTTTATCTGGTTATGTGTCTGACATTTTCTGGTTACGGGTGTGACACTTGAAACATTTCAAAATTTCCCTTATCCTTTTTTCTGCATTTTTTCATCAAAAAAGTGGGTAATGTCTCAAAAATGATGTTGACATGGTAAAAACAACCTTAAACTATATTAAAATGGGTGTTTTAAATAATTATATTAAAAATAACACACCTTAAATTATTGTATTTAAACTTGGTAAGTTTCAGTACAACAATATAGCTTAAAAATGTCCCAAAATAATGCATATTTGCATATTTTTGCATATTGTAACAAGAGTATAGAATTTGTTTTCTTTATTTTGTGAAAATTTGATTAGTCATGTAACATTACATACCCTGGGAGTAAAAATTCAAAAATAACACCAATATTCCTGCCAAAAATGGGAATTTTCTAATTTCAGGCTTGGTTTCAATATTCAGAGAATCGCCTTATAACAGATCTTCAAAAGAAGAATTAGTGCTGTAGAGATGAGGTACTACCACCAGGTCTTAGATATTACATACACAGACCACATCACAAATGATGAAGTTCGCAAGCATGCATTAAGCACCATACTGGCCGCATTTGAAGATCTCCGTACAAAAATAAAGAAAAGAAAGCTGATGTGGTATGGACATTGTATGCGATCCAATGGTTTAGCCAAAACCATCCTTCAGGAAATAGGTCAAAAAAGAGACGCAGAGGAAGACAACATAAATGCTGGGCTGACAACATGAGTGCGTGGACAGGAAGGACTTTTGCAGAAATACAAGCCCTCGCCCACAACCGCCTAACCTGGAGAAGACTGGAGTTCCACTCACTGAGCCGGTGCCCTGATGATTCTCCTGGGAATTAAGAGACCAAGGCATGTATTAAGGTGGTCAGACATGTCTATCTTGTATGGCATTTTGTGCTTACTTTATGTTTTAGAGAGATAAATGAGAATGTGATGAGGTCATCGCAAGGTTTGAGCTGACTAAGGCAATAATCGAGGTCAGTTGGCCTTACGTTGACATCATTCACATTTAACCAGCATTGCCTCTATCCCTTATAATCACATAATTTTGTTTACCTTTTTCATTTTCTTCTCAAAAAGAATTGTAAATTGCACTTTAGTTTATTAACAAGAAAGTTGGTAATATACCTTGGAGTATGGTAAAAGCTTTGTACTTTATACTCAGTTTATAAGGCATGTTTGAAAACCCTTAAAGATATTCCAATACTAAGTTTAATAATCAAAATACAAAACAGCATAACCGCCAATCGGGCTATCATATCCCAGTTGAGATATTGCATCTTAGTTTGCATTGAAACCCAGAATGGGATACAATATCCCATTTGGGTTAACAATTATACCCTCATTGGGATATCAACCTAAATATTTTAGTGTTTCGAAAATGAATTATTTATATAGATTTTGGGGAATTTCTACACCATGTTTTAAATATTCATTAAAGCCCCAGGTAGCTTTCTTTTATTTCACCAGGGATTAGCAATATCCACCAATGTATAGCAAACCTGGTGAAAGGAAGTAGGTCTGAAATTAAAATTGTGAATACTGATAGATTAAAAGTTTCTGTAAAACTGATTTTACTTAAAAATTAAAACTTGAGTTTGATTAATCATGCATAAATTATGAAAACTTGAAGCCCGAGTGGAATGATGACAGTTTTGATATCTCACTTGGAATATCATATCCCATTGGAGATATTTCAAACAATATTTCGTTTGGCAGATATCCCGGACTAAAATATAAGAAATGGAAACTATTTCAGTTGCAAATTTACAGAAATAATTTGTCTGTCACATTACAATAATCTTTTAAAATCTGCCAAACTTCCATATTAAACAGCTGTGCCCTTCAAGTATACTATTTCCATCAACTTTCATAGCTTGTTTCATAACAGTAATTCCAGAATGCTTTTCACTACCAAATCCTGTTTGCTTTCTTTACATAAATCTTAATAAGTTCATGCACATCTAATTTTGTTTTCTGCAATGTGATTGGACTAGAGGGGACACACCCCTAATCTGCATTGTATATTATCCCCTGACAATTGGATATTGTGAAGACAAAATTGAATATATCCTGACGGTTATTCTACTGAAGGTTTATTCATTTGATGTAATGCTATTGATGGTTAAAGTTTCATTACCTCAGGACAGTGATACAATTAAAGTTGTTCTGTAATCTGATAATTTTAAAGCCCAGTGAACTTAATTATCTGTTTACAGGACACTGGCTGGTGGCAGCATTACTGAAAGCAATTTCGATCAGCAACTGGGCACCATGCACTTTGTGAAACATGGCATAGATGGGTGGCAGTGAATTTTTTATGGAAATTTCACTGGGCGACCACAATCACCTATAAAGCAACTGATGCGAGGTGCAAAGCAACATGTCAATTTGAGCACCTTTAAAATTAAAGAAGATATTAAGTTTGACATCATAAAATGCATAAACTTTATTTCATCTAATGTTGTATGTTTAAAGACTCTTATTCAACGACTGTATGGGAGAAGCCATTTTGTTAAACAAAGTAAAAATCCCCATCACCCAGTGCATCAGAAATTTGTTCACTGGGTGATCAAAATTTCTTAATGGGTGACCAAATGGTTGCCCAGTCAGTACGTTAAAAAATTCACTGATGGTTGGTTCGTTGTTTTCATTGACAATACTGATCAAATGTTGAGAAACCTACCAGATTTTGCTTTGTAATTTGCAATATAATATACAGATGTTTAGTTCTTGCCCCAATCGCTCCTTCGATGTTGTCCCTGTACAGTATGTGACAATTAATTATCTCACCTGAATGGAGAACAAGCTCTTCCAGGACATTGATAAGTTTGCTGATAGCTTTCAACAGTGCCATACTATAGACCTTTTCAAATCTGAATCGCAATTTCGGGATAACTAATTAAAAAATGTCACATGGCGGAGATTTAGTGTCCATAATGGACCAATCGTTCACTGGAGGAATCTTATTGACCAATAAAATACTAAAGAAATCTTGGCCGTCTGCACAATTCACACACGATATGGGACAAAGCGTATAAAAACATGTTTTCAAGCGCACGTATCATATGAACGTTTTACATGAAGGAAATACGCACTCGTATTGCTGCTTACATTTTTTTCCTCAAACCTGCACCTGATTGGTTGGGAAACAAAGGAAAAGTTCCCCCAGCATTTGATTGGTCGAAGTTAGTCTTAGGCAAAACATGTTGGGACACCCTGAAGAAATCACGTTTCACTCAACTCGGTTTGAAAAGGTTCATAGCTAAGGGGGACCATGCAAGCTATTACCACCTACAAAAATTTGAATTCAGTATCGTAAATTATAAAGAACAATTTTGAAATTGCAGGTGTGTGTAAATGACTGAAGATTTTTTTCCCCTAAAATTTCATCTTGCCCCAAAATTCAGTTTGATTCTCTAAATTCACAGGCCTGGCTGTGCCTTTTGTTTTCACCAACAATGACAACGGAACTAGGGTGTCCCAACATGTTTTTCCCAAGACTGTAGCTAGTATGACTCTTAACAAAACTTACCAAGATTATCTGGCAAACCCACATTAAAGTTGTGATCTTTGGCCATGTGGTCAAACAGCTCTGCTCTGTTCCCGACAAAATGCTCTTGACAAAACAGGCAATCTCTTGAGAAGGACTGATCTTCTCGTTCTTGTTGCTGTGTCTTCAAGACATGGTTTAGTCTTTCCACTTGAAGCTCTGTCGAAGGGTTTCATCCTCTGCAATTCTATCGCAAAGGATGTAAGTTTTAGAAGAGCCTGAAAGGAAATGGAATCCAAAAGTGAATCATGGTAATCACAGCAGCTAATAAACTTTTAAAAATATTCTACATATGCATTATATTTAAAATGTTATATTACATAAGTGTATGTCCATTTTATAATAAAATGTGTAGGACCTTTTATCAGCCATAGAAACTAATTCCATCTGAGCCATTAGGCTCATTGAGCTGGTGCTTATCCTCGGTTTTTCATGGCGCAAGCGGATGAGAGTACATTACTCCCCCTGGACAGGATGCCAGTCCATCACAGATTAACTCCCCAGCAGTGCTAATACTCATTTTACAGCTGAGTGGACTGAAGCAAGTAGAGTAAAGTGTCTTGCTCAAGGACACAATGCAGCACTCACGACAGGAATCGAACTTGGTACCTCTCGAATACAAGCATGACTCCTTAACCACTGAGCCAAAGCACCTCTTTTATCAGCCATAACCCACTTAAAATACTGTCTTTGATGTATTAAGCTCCCATTCTCTAATAAGCACCCACCCAACATTTTTTGACTGATAACATAAAATATTTGATTAATTTAAAGACTTTAAATACTCAAAGCTTTGTTACATTCTTTGCTCATTTTGTATCTGACCCTCACAATGTTTTTGTGGTAGTTATTGTGTGGCTAGTATAGATCCAGTTCACATATACAGTATGTACGATGTACTACTTCGAATAGCACACTGTACGTGACCCGCATGTGCTTATTAGGAAGAAACTTTGGGCCTAAAAATGGTGCAATTCTATTTTTGTAGAAGCACCCGGGGGCTTTTATGTCAAATACAGTTTGTTTCTTTTGAAGAAACTTGACAGATTGATCTCACAACCTGATTCACATAGGCACCAATCAATTTACACACATATTTTATTTTTTTTCTCCACATTCATTTTCAAAACTTCAGAGATTTTTTAACAAAACAGAGCATCTTTTCTTGTCAGAAACTTGTAATAATAATAAATGCAATATAAAACATAAGAACGTCATTTTGATAGTAGTAAGAAGCATGCATGTTTAAGCAAAAATATTGAAAAGCATGATTATTAAAAAAATTGGATCAGATAGAACTTATTGCTAAACTATACACTAGCTTTAAAGCAGGAACCAAATCTATTTTTTATTCAATATGTCCGGTTTATCATTTTTCATACAAATCATTTTTTCAACTTTCATCAAATAAGATAAAAGTTTGACAAAGCAATTTATATGGTCGAATGCTGATTATTACATTTACAACTGAAAATAAAATATTTGGCATGGAAGATTATTAAATTTCTGTGTGAATTAAAATTATTAATAATGACAAAACAAATAACATAGTAATAATTAAACCATTATCCAGACTCAAAGCAATAATCAAATCCGACCAAAAGGATTGAACAAAAAGACAGGTCCAGAACAAGTGTTTTAGAGTTTCAAAATCAGAACTACAAAAAGAGGAATTACATATTTTTATTTAACACAAAGAAACATTTGTACTTATGAGACAATAAAGAAATTTGAACTAAAAGTATTTAACTGTAGAGTCCATGACAGTAGTTTTGCCAATTTTTGTAAATGTTTGACCACAACAAAGTTTTATAGGGAAATCATTTTGCTACTTAACATGAACTACTGGGTTTAGAGCAATTTTGTCATTATAAAGGTTGTAAATAATTTATTTTACACACATATGCCTGCTGGTAAAATCTATTCCATTTCAGGCCCTTTCTTGTCAAACTTAAACTTTTGACTACATGAGATATCCAAAAAAGTTATATATTTTATTTATATCTAAACACTATATTTTTAGAAAAATATTCTCCCCCCAAAAAAACACAAAAATTTCCTTGCATGTTTTTACTAGCCTCACATCATCAAAATATAGAGATTTTTCTCAAGGTCCAGGGGGTATGGATGTAATTTTCTGATGAGATTTTAGGTCAAACTAAAAATTTTAACCATGGTCAATTTAGAAAACTCCATCAGAATACTGCTGAGGACTTTTCTGCTTTTCAGACATGACAATGTGTCAGAAAAATAAACATGAACATATTCATCGCCTCCAGTCATATGCATAGATCCTGGGGGATAGGGGTAGAGTTTCACTTTATAATTTTCTTGAAAAATTTCAAAACTCTACAATAGCTTAAAGCTCGGGAAACAAATGGATACTAGGTAGCAAAAACAAATACAACAGTATGCTGGAATAAAAATCAAAAGGCTAGAATCAGGGGCCACCATAAGATTTCAAAAATCATCATTTGCAGCTTAGATTTCATAATGAAAAGCATCTGAAAATTGCAGAGCTTCCAGGGGCTTCGCACCCTTAGCACTTAAGTGGGCCCCTGCACCCCATGCTGCAAAGCTTGTGCATTGATGAACACACCAATAAATTACCCTTTCCACAACCTTCACCCCCTTCCTTAAATTTTTAAAATGGATCCATGCCACTGCCTAAAAAATAAATTGATATGTCACAAGTATCGTCTGCAAGGATTGTGCCTATGACAACATGGACATTTCACCTACCATCACCTACAGACTGGCAAACATCTTCTACAGAGACTTTCTGAAACCTTCACGCCAATATTCTAAATATCTGTTGAATGGAAATTGAAAAAAGTATTAAAGTGACTTTTTGAGTATACATAATGATAACAAAATATAATGATAGAAAAAACTTTTTGATATGATAACAAAATATGATATAGATGAGAATTTGACCATTAGGTACACACTAGCATGAATAAAACAAGTGTCTTTTCTACAAAACTCTTGAAAACAAAAAAGTGTTAAAATCAGGCAAAAGATCAACTAGGATGCTTATAGATCTGATGCAAGATCTACACATTGGTAAAAAATAATACACATTTCAAGAATGTGATATCCTATATCGTTTTGTCCAATTTGTCTCATTTATTTTTTCATTTTCAACCCCACTTATGTTTCAAACATTTCATTCTGCAGATGGACAGATCCTCGTTGAGATCTAGTTGGAAAACACGCCTCAAACTAGAAAGCACACTGTACAGCACGTATTTCTACGACCCTGAGAAATTCCTATTATTGAATTCTCTGAGTTCATGTCTTTATCCCCAATAACATCTATCCCAGAAATATGCGTCCCACAAGCATTATTCCACCAATATTTTTTCTCTTAACTTTTGATGTACCTTGCTGACTTGCATTCTCAAAGCAGCACGATCACCAACCATTTAAATGACTTCTTTCTAAGTCATTCCATAATAATTAATTGTTTTAAGGTCCCTCTCAGGGAAGATACACATTCATATTACATCATTTTCTCTCATACCAGAAAGTCAGAAAACAAATTTCTTTGATGCAATAAACCAATTGACTCAATGTTCTTGGAGACTGGACACTTGATTGTTTAGGTTTCCCTTCAGGTCATGAACTCTTTGTTGAGTATATTCCATTGTAATATCCCAAAAAACATCCCACTAACAATACCCTCCTCCCCCATTTCTGTTTTGTTTGTTTATTTGTTGAAGTTTAATAGCACTGCAACAGTCAGAGTCAAATGTGCCAGGAGGGTGTTAAAAATGTATTTTTTTCATTTCATTTCACCTATTGATTGGTCGGGACAGGCGGTGGCGGCTGCAGAGAAGCCTTCCCGTGTGGAGCCGTCAATGAAGATGAAGGAAGTATGTGTAAAAACATGTTTAAAATTGTTGTTTATTTCAACATTATGCAATAAATTCAAAATAGTAAACAAAAACAAAACAAAAGTAAAGTACATTTGAATTTTCAATTTAACAAAAAACTAAGTTTCTGGCCTTGTTACTAGTATTACTAATACATTGCAATGGAAAAGGAGAGAGAAAGAAGTTCAAAACTTATTTTATAACTCTCCCCAAAACTTACATGTAGATTATATTACAACAATACAACAGTAAAATAATGTCTTGTAAATATAACAATGATTTAATTGTTACTAATTGTACTAATGATGATGACACTAATCACATACATATATAACAAAAAAACAAACAATTTTGTATGTCTCTATATACGTCCATAATTTCACATTTAAAATTATTTTCAAAGATCTTTTCACTACTACATTGTTTTAGCTTATCCTTCAGTGAGTCCCATAGCTTAACTCCATAGATAGAAATACACATTGTTTTTAATTAAGTTGGTTTGGTTTGTTGATGTTTAACGGCACCATGACAGTCAGAGTCAAATGTGCCAAGAGGGTGTTAATAAAGTATGGTGTAAGAGTTAGGATAGTGAGGAGATGGAAGGTTTGTAAGGTAGATAAGGGGAAAAAGCAGAACGTGGGGAGAAAAAAAAACTTTGGTACAAAGAAAGAGGTATGTAAGGTTAGGTGTAGAAATGGAGGGGAGGGGGAGTTAAATGTGGTGGAAGAGGTTCTTGTTGCGCGGAGGAAGTTGATGATGTTTGAGGCAGAAATGTTTTAGAAAAGGTCTAAGATTGAGGATAGTGAGAAGAGAAGAGATCTGGAGTTCTGGTATAGGGAACAGGTTACGAAGATATGCTTGACGGAGAGATCGGTGTTAAGTGGGGCAGAGAGGGGTAGGGGAGATGGATAAGAGATGGGAGTCAGTGAGAGAGGAGTGGCCAAGGCGGATGTGGGTGACAATGATGTCTTTTCTGTGGTTGCGACTGTGCAGAGGGGTGTTGGTCCCAACTTTGGGTTTGATGGTGTGAAGTTTGTTACTGATTTTGTGATTCCAGGAGTTTTGCCAGGTTTTTTTCTTATGTAGTTGGAGATGGAGAGACTGAGGTCTGAGTGTGGAATAGGAAAAGAAGAGACGATGTTTGACAGAGCGTTGTTGGCAGCTCTGTCAGCTCTCTCATTGCCAGGGATGCTGACATGGCTAGGAATCCAGAAAAAGATAATATTCTTTCCTAAGGAGGAAAGCGTGGGCTTGTTGTGGATTTGTAGAATGAGAGGGTTGAACCAGGGCATGTTGAGGATGCCAGATAGATTTAGGGTCAGAGAAGATGACGAAACAGGGGGCAGAAAGAGAGTTCTATGCAGTTTAAGGCTAGGAGGATGGTTTTTGCCTCGGCAGAGAAGATAAAGGTGTCATCCAGTAGCCTTGAGAGAGGGTGAGGCCAGGACAAGCGGCGGCGGCTACAGAGGAGCATTCCCGTGTGGAGCCGTCGGTGAAAAGGAAGGAAGTATGTGTAAAAACATGTTTAAAATTGTCATTTTGTCTAGTAAAATAATTATTCCCTTCACAATTAAATAAACTTTCCAGATTTGGTGGCAAAGACCTCCTCTCTGCTCTAAACATTATAATAGCAGTCTTATAATCAACCAAATCTTTAAGTTTTAAGGCATGCAAATCAATAAATGACTTATTAGTATGTTCATTATACCTGGTACTGTAAACTATTATTATTGCTTCCTTTTGTAAAACATAATATGGTGCAAGAGTAAAGAGAGGAAGAAGAATAAACAGAATTTTGATAGAGTGGGGAGGGTAAAGAGAAGGGTAGGGGATAGGGAAGGATAGAAGAAAAAAAGAAAGAATATATATATATATATATATATATATATATATATATATATATATATATATATATATATATATATATATATATATATATATATATATATATATATATATATATCTATCTATCTATCTATCTATCTATCTATATATATATATATATATATATATATATATATATATATATATATATATATATATATATATATATATATATTTATCTATCTATCTATCTATCTATATATCTATATATATATATATATATATATATATATATATATATATATATATATATATATATATATATATATATCTATATATATATATACAAAGATCAAAATTGTTACATACATGTTCCAATGTACCCAAAATAAATATCACTTATTCCTTTAGTACAAACAAAACCATACAAATGTTTTTTAATAATAAAAATCCATTCACTTTCTTGAGATATGTTGATGACAAACAAATAAACAAACAGAGGCGAAAACTTAACCTTTGTCCAACTTTGTTAGTCATGACAAAAATTAAATAACAACCACCACCAAATATTAACAAAGCCACACACTAAAATTTAATCAAAATCCTTCATACATTTTGAATTTGACAAACAAATGCAAGTGCAAGGGGTGGAAAATATTTTACTTTCTCCCAATTTCCTTTTTTCTTGCCCCCTTTCCTTTCAATTTTGTTTCCTTCTTTTTCTGGACACCTAAACAATTTCTGGGACCACTGGTGACAAGGTCCGCTATATTTACAACCCCTTGTGCAAACATAACCTCCAACAATAATGATATTGTTTTGATGAACAATGAAGAAGTTTGTTACCTTTTCAAGTCTGAAATCATGTGAACATCAGCAATGGCAAAGTTGTGATTCACTTTGAGATGGGTAAATAGTTCTTCAGTGCCTGATAGGTTGAATTGTGTACTACACAGCGGGCACCTGACATCGGGATCTTCTTCACACTTTGTGCTATCAAGGAATTGTCATCTTCCTCTGGAAAAACTAGAATATCAACAGGTGACTGACCTTTGTCCATCATCGTATTTCCTTGTGATGTCAGGGCAGGAACTATGAGAGGCAAAAAGTAATATTAACTCATGACATACCCCTGGTTATACCAGAGAAACTTTTTAATGTAATATTATACAATTTATTTTAGTATTTGCACTGTTATGACCCATGCATTAAATCCAGGTAATGCACGACCATGATTATTTGGTTTATTCCATTTTCAAAATTGGTAAATTCGTTAATAAAGCGAAAATTATATGTACACTTTAATTGTTTTTCATGATTTTTAATTCTGACATAGTCCTATTTTCCTATAATACAATTATAATGATACTGTAATCTTAAGCTAATGAAAATACAAGAACCAATGACCAAACGACGGCAATCCTATTAATATTAGCGAAACTGGTTCATTAAGTACATTAAACAGTATCTGAATCTGAATCTGAAACGGTTAAGTCGGCAAAAATCCTTCAAGAGGACATGAACGTAGCCCTAGACCCTACCTTTACCTGCACACCGAGGAATCTATTTCTGAAACACAAAAGTATCATTCATGGAGTTTGCATGTAAAGCATAAATTCTACAAAAAAATTCCAAATATGATTTTACAGCACGGTAGAGAACAACTTAACCTTCTTTAACCGATTCAGTATGAAATCGGTAGTGAATTTGTTAATTAATCCGGATATATAAACCTAGCGCCACCAACGCAGGTGAGCTTGCGATTTAGCAAGTGAGTTATCAAGCTCGCACTATATTAGTGTAATACTATGCACCAGGAACCGAGCAAAACACAAGTTAACCTCAGTAGGCTATCCTCTGGATTTTCTGAGGATTTATTTTTTGAAGGAGAGCAGCTGGTAATTTAGACCGTACGTATCCGTTTCAATTTATCATGCATCATAAGTTTTCAGCGTCCCCCCACCCAAAAACACACAAAAAAATATATAAAAAAACACAATGAGCATTGCCTGCAAATGTTCAAATCAGAAAATTGGCTAAATTATGTTTTATTTTTCCAACTTTACAATTCCATTCCCCTGGCTATAGACTACAACAGGACCTTTTTTTTTTTTTTAACAAAGTGACTGGGGACACTCAGCAAAGTGCCCCCCCCCCCTCCCAGTTGAGCAATTTAGCCCCCCAGTTTGGTCCGGCGGTTTTGATCCCTCATATAATATAACGAAACAAATTTAAGTGTATATTTTTTAGGCAAGAAGGTAATTTTCCAAAAATGAGCAAAATTTTCCAAAAATAAAAGGAAATTATCCTGAAATTAAAAAAAATGAAAGAAAGTGTTCTAAAAGTGGAAGAAAAATGCACGGAAATTTTCCCAAAAAGGGAATAAAATTTCCGAAAAGGAAGGAAATTTCCCCGAAAATGTAAGGATATTTCCTCAAATTTGTAGACTTCCCGATTAGGAGCAACACTTAGGAGCAACATTTGTAACATTTATAGAAACTTAATTTAGCAGTGCCGTTTTCCCGTGAAATTATTGGGTCTTCTCCCCTCCCACCCCCCTCCACTCCCCCACCGCCTCTCGAGAGGGACCCATCCTATGTCCCTGTCCTGTTTCGTTTCGTTCTTTCTGTCTGTGAAAGGAAATTTTTATCTCAAAGAGTCTCTTTACTGCCATATATGAATTTAAACAAAAATCAAAACACCTCAACAAGACATTTTACAAGAGTATAATACAAAACCAGCACCCCACCACACACACACAAAAAAAGCACAACTATATCAGTTTTACTGAACTAACTAATGGGGTGGGGGACGGATATTATACAAATCAATTTTTTTTCTCGAAAAGGTCCCTTTTGTGTAATTGGCCCCCACTAAGGAAAAAGGGCAATGGGCTTTACCACAGGGGGAATGGGTTCTATTGACCACAAATTTCCCAAAATAACATTATTAAAGTCCTTTGGAACCCTCCCACACTTTTTGAACGTTGACATTAAGTGATGATTGGACCCTCCCCGCCGCACAACCTCGCTTTCCTCTCTTCCATCCACCCTCAAAAACATCCATTTTGGAGGTTAGCTCAATACCGCCGAGAAGGGGGAGTACATGATATGGTATTTACCCCGTACTCGGGGTCATAGGGGCCCGGGTCATATAATAGAGTCCGTAAAAATAAAGAAAAGGATTGTGCGTCCAACAGGAGAGTAGTCGACTCGGGTCACTGACTTGTACTTGAATTTAACTCGAGTTACATTCATGACTTTTGACCAGTGGCGTAACGCAGTGGGGCTACTTTGCCGGGGCAGAGCTCGGAGCCTCCGACCCTAAGGGGGCCTCCAACACTATATCACAACACTAAACACTGCTTAAAATCATGCAGCTATACCCACTTTCCTCCTTGCTATGAGAACACATTTTATATACCAGCTGCACTTATTGTTCAGAGATTAAAAGGTTCTGTAAATAATTTATTCACTCAATATTTAAATTTCATAAGTTAATAAGTGACATAAAAGGTCAATGCTGGTCAAGTATTATTTACTGAACCGCCGAAAATATCCAATAACGACAGTTGGAGGATAAAGTAGATGTACACAACATGAAATTAAATCGCAAAAATGTAAAGTACAATATGAAAATATCTTAAATTTCCAACGAACTCAAATAAAAGTGTATTCATTATCCTGTCGAGACCCTCTAAGTTCTCGATAATTTTGGGCTACTTCATCAATACAAATATGTCCCCTTATTATTTGTTTTGACTGGGTCCCCAGTCGCTGAGTTTAAACAGACGACAAGAGTCAAAATAGGCCCCTATGCCTACATGCAAAATAAACATAATATCATCAATACAGGAGTAGCCGGGGCCCGCGATAATTCCAATGGGCCTCCTTGTTTAGGTTAGACTGAGCCCAGTCTAAACAGACGACGAGGGATCAATAAATGGAAGAGCCTCGATCGTTGTTCACGTTTTTAATACAGCTGAATTCTCTCTGAAATCCAATATTATACCACCTCTATCGCGTTGGAGCCAGGGGATGAGGCCCTTGGCTCTCAGCGTATTCGACGTTTGCTCCGCTGGCAATGAGGTGCCTCTAGCCCCCAAATTGCCCGCCACTGTTTTGACTTGACTTGCAAAAATAACATTTGGCCACAACTCTGTAAAATAGCGGCATTCCACCCGATCTTTTCAGTTTGCACCAGTGGCGTAGCTAGCGCACACAGCTGGTATTTGGGGGCAAAAATGGGGACAGGGCCTCTGAGAGGGGTGAAATCCCCTGCTCCCCTCTGGCTACCTACGCCCCTGGTTTGCACCAAAAATCCTCAATTAGTTGCAACCAAAATCATCAATCTTATAGAACAAAATTTACAATTGAGAGCCAAAAAACTGAGGATAAAAATCTTCAAGTTTGGACCTAGTTAGGGAGGTGAACGTCTTAAACGCATGTTGTGGTTGAAAAAGATTAAGCTTCCCCCCCCCCTCCCCCCCCCTCCCCATCTCCCTCCCCTTCCCGGTCTCTGGGCGAAAATCGATGCTTGAAAACGATGTAATTGGAACAGATATAGGTGATATAACCTATTTATTCAATTTTTCGCTTTTCAAAATTTTCCGACTTGAGGGGCTCCGGGCCCCGCGATCTTTTCAGTGGCCCTGGGCAAGCTGTGTGAATTTCATTCTCCAATGAGAGGATGCACGGATACAATCAAATGCATTAGAGTGCCCGTATTGCGATGCTTGGAATATCGGTCAAATGTCATAGTTATTACCGTAACTACTACATTTGGAACTACATTTTCTCATGCGCTTGAACATTAACACTGTTTGGAGGTGCATTATGCACGCTGCATGTAAATTATGCATGCTGAATTGAATGCACACAGGGTACCACTGATTTCTGCATGCAATGCACTAGCACTGTACTGTAATTGTACGCTGTAGGCCTATGTGCGCTTTTGTGTTGTTGAAAAAAGCGGTGTCTGAATGGATTCCTTGTGATTGAACGTGATTTTCACTTCAATTTTAGCGTGCTTTGTGACATATTTTTTGTTATTTGATTGATTTACTGCTATAGAGCAATACGGGGGAGCCCAAAATGCAACGAATGCCAGAAAGAGAGAGAATAACGCCTCCACCGGATCGCTATGATAAATACGTTGGAAGACCGCGGAGTCCAATGGACGACAGACCGCCACCGCCCCGTGAGTATCGACCTGAGAGACGGCCTCCACCTAGGGAACCCGATTACAGAGAACCTCCACCCTACGCGGATTACAGACCACCATATCAGGAAAGATCTCCATCTTCAAGTTATAATAGGGAACCTTTTTATAGCCATGAATATTCGAGTTTAAGGTTAACTGGTTTTCCTAATCATGTTTCTGATATTGCTGTCCGTGATGCACTTTTTCATGAATTTAAAAAATATGGAGAAGTGAACATAAGGGTAACATACAGTGGTGAAGACCGTGTTGCATATGCTAATTTTCGGACTTCAGATTGTGCTAGAGCTGCTAGGGAATCTAAAGGGGATCGTATAGTGTTATTTGCAAGACCGCTGCGTATTGATTGTGTTTTCAAACGTTATGATAATAATAATTACAGTGGTGGTTCAAGTGGGGTAGGGGTTACAACAAGTATGGGCCCCCTGAGTATCAGAAAAGACCAGGTGGTCCACCTCCTAGTAGAAGCTACAGCTCTGAACCCCCGGCTCGGTATAATGATAGGGAGTACAATCCTTATTACGAGAAAGGAAGGAAATATGATTCCACCACCCTCATGAGAGGGATGTGACTCTTTTACCGGAGGAGGACCCTAAGGCAACTCGCACTGTGTTTGTTGGTAATCTTGAAGAAACGATTACAGAGGAACAGCTTAGACGATCTTTTGATAGATTTGGATGTGTAGAGGAAATTGATATTAAGTATGCACCCCGTGGTCAAGGGAATCCATTCGCTTTTATTAAGTTTACCAACTTAGACATGGCCTATAAAGCAATTATGGCAATGTCGGGTCAGTATATTGGAAGAAATCAGTGTAAAACTGGCTATGGTAAGGTGTCGCCAACATCTTGTTTGTGGGTTGGTGGGTTAGGGCCGTGGATGACCAGAAGTGTTTTAGAAAGGGAGTTTGATCGTTTTGGGGCTATTCGCAAAATTGATTATTTAGAAGGTGATGATCATGCATTTATTTTCTACGAGGCTCAAGAAGCAGCGACTGCAGCTGCTGGTCATTTGAGGGGTTTTCCTTTAGGTGGAAAGGATAGGAAGTTACGCATTGATTTTGTTGACCCTGAACGTTTGCCAAAGGGTTATCAAGCACATGCATCACCCCCTAGAGTTAGAGATGATCCCCCACCCCCAGGCTTTGGATATGAAAGAGATGGTAGGCCCCCTTCAGCATATAGGGAACGTGGCCCCTCAAGTGATTTTCCATATGATCGAGAAAAGGGGGAATATTGGGATAGAGATCGTAGAAGTAATTCCGAGTGGAATCGTGGACCTCCACCGGATGATGTCTCCCCACTTTACAGGCACAAAAGGGCACCTTCTTCAAGTAGCGATTATGGGAGGGGGCGTGGTGAAAGGCCCCCTTATAAGAGGCGTTCTCCACCTGGTGAGGTAGGGGGAGGAGATTGGTCACCAAGTGGCCCTCCTAGGAGAGCTAGTGCTTCTCCTGAAGCGGGCGCATTTGAACCGTTTGAAAGAAAAAATCGTAAGAGGTCAATGAGCATGGAAAGTTCAGAAGGTAGCCAGCCTAATGGCCGACACAAACGCAAGCACAAAAAAGTAAAACCCCAAAAGTAATCGAGGGAGTCACTACTATTGTGGACCTTGTCGATCATTTCCCACTTGTATGGGAAGGGTTCTATGGGCTCAAAAACAGTGCGTTTGCAACAGGGATGCATCTGATTGGTGGGGATCGAGTTTTGGTCGACGCTTTACTTCCGGATGGAGAGACAGGAGAGGAAAAAACGTTGAGAATTGCACAACGTTTCCGCCTTGATCAGACCAAATTAGAAGAAGTTGGGAAACGTATATACAATGCTGGGCCAAACGGTCATTCCCTTCTTGTGGGCGTGGCGAGAAACGATGATGGTAAAGACTTGCCGACTGGCACTCAGGCACGCCCTTTGCGTAATCTTGTCTCTTATTTGCAGCAGAAAAAAGCAGCGGGTGTGATCATTCTTCCTATCTCTCCATCGGATGATAAAGAAAAGGGGGTTCTGTATGCTTTTCCACCTTGTGAGTACGCTCAAAAACATCTCTTGTCGGTAGCGCCAGATCTAGGCCCTGAACCACTCGATGAAGACCACATTGTCATTATAATTGTTAAAGGGGTGGCTTAATTAACTGGGAAGTCAATATTCTAATTCTTTAGCTACTTCGTCCGTAGTTTGTTTATAGGGAGTTATATAGTGTGATCTTTTATTTTTGTGGAAACCGAATGCGAAAGAAAAATTTAGATTCAACGATTTTAGAAATGTGTATGGCTGGATATTTGATTAAGTCATCAGTTGAGCCACAAAGAAGCGTTTGTGTACAGTATCATTGAGATGGTTTTGGATGTTGTGTAGCATAACATGATTTGCAAAATTATTATTTTATTTGGAGCCTGTAAAGTAGCCTAATTCACTTTTTATGTAAATTGAAATTATATTCTATTTGAAGGGAAAATTGTTGCGAGTTAGCAATTATTTCATGCAGTTCGCAGCTTACAGTGTTCTCTGTGTGCTATTTTGTACTTAAGTTTCGGAATACGTTATGAATGGTCAAAAAGTACATCATTTTCTACACGGCGGCTTGTGCTTGTAATTTGTTATTAATTTTTCTATAGTGTTAAATTTATGTGCTTTTCGACGAAATTGTTTTTTCGACTTTTTGTAAGATTTGAAAGTTTGTAATGTTTTTTCCTTAAAATGTGGAATGACTAATTTGCCTCTTTTTGATAAAATTTATTTTGAGGCAATATTTGTTCAAGCATACTTGCAAAAGTTTGACGGTCTGAAAAACATATGTTCACTTCTATATTTGGATAAGTTTTTGTGAATTGTTAGAAAAGGATCTTCAAAATGAAATGGTGTGCCTTCCTCTGAAGATTCCCAGAAACAGAACTCAAATGAACATTAATGTCAATGAATAACATCATCTTTGCCAAGATAACCTGTAAAAATCAGAGCGGCAACTTTACAAAGTGATATGGCACAATACAGCGAACACATCTTCATAGCGAATGAACTCTGGCTCCCCCTATCAACAATAACTGCTCTTTAAAACCTGTGTATATTCTTCAGTGCATATATGGACCTCACTACATGAAATCTATTTGCAAATATTTTTTAATGGAAGCGCTGTATATCACCTTTGAAGGTAAGCTTTTTGTGAAGTATGGAATCGGGTATTGTGACGTGAAATATTTTTAAACAGCAGAATTTTTTTTCTTCTTTTTTTTCTGTTGTGAATCAGATATCTGTGTTTTGAGAGTTATATTTTTCTCAAGGTACCATCTGCTGTATCTTCCGTGATGTCAAGTTGCTAAGTGTTAGATTTCATGAGCAACAGAATTGGCATAGGGTGATTACTATTATTCTCCTTACCAATATTTATTCAACTTAGTGTTAACCATCTACTTCTAATCCTGCATTTGCTCCCCATTTCTTCTATCCATCTTTGGAGTCAAATCACATAATATGTTTACGTGCAGTAACAAAGTTTTGTGTACCTGGAAAGAATTTCAAGATATAGTTCACTATTCCTTCTTTTGCATGCTTTAGAATTGCTGAAATTATTTTTTAACCGAATAAATGGCACCGAGTACTAACATAAGTTCAAATACGAACAATTGAAGCCAGTTGGTGATAGATTTTTTTCTCCTCACCATGCATCGTAAATGTCACAAAGTGAAATAAATTTTGATGAAAGTTTTGTTCTCAAACAGAGATGATCAACTCACGGACGAATATAGTGCCATCAGTGATTATATTTTAAAGATGGATTATCACTACCAAGTACTGTAGTTTCTTTTGATTTTAGTTTTGATATTTGTATGTTATTTACGTCTGCATGCTTTCTGTGTAGTTTAGAAACAATAATATGCTGTATATGTATACAGTGATTCTTTCGCAGATAATTTTTCAACGAAGTGAAATTTTCATTAGCACTGCTTGACAGTAATTTGTATCAACATGTTCTATCAATTTACTGTGCCAAATATCTTTTCCCGCGATTGTGATACGCAAATATTTTACTCTCTTTTTTGGGGGATGAAATTTCAAATTTTAAGTCCTTTTTTTTTTTTCAATTTTTTTACAAAATTTGCAGTTCAAAAATATTTTAGAATCTTTGCAGTGAGCAAAAAATCATGTTTTATCCTATGGATGAAATAAATCATTGTTGTTTCTATGCTTATTATTACTAGAATCACTTTTTAGTGTGTACCGTGTATTTCCTATGGAAAAGATTACTTTTTTTGAGTGAAATTTTGTTTCTTTAAAAGATTTGAAATGTTTGTGGAAGTTTCAGCAATGTTTTTGGTTAAAATCATTTTATAAAAAAAAAGTTTCTAGTGTGTGTTTCAAAATAAATCTGAGATATATGTTATCAAAAAAGTTCAAAAATTTGGAATGATCATGATGCCATGTGTAGGAGGAAAATGGTATTCTTGTGGTATATTTGAGGAGAGAACACCGTTATTTTGAATTAGCCATCACCGTGCAGTTGAAAGTTTCTTGTAATCTCACTATTGAGCAAAGAATATGTATTTGAGAGTTTCTTCATTTTGTTAAATTTTCAAATACAGGAAGAATTTTTGATGTGGAGCTTTCCTTTGTGCTACTATTCGATCTGTTTCATGTGCCATTTTCAAATTTCGAGAGGAGTGTTGCAGTTTTATGTGCCGCGTGAAATCAAAACCTGGAAATTATCTTCGCGATACAAACTTTTATGAACATTGATTTTATAATGCGATTATTTATGTATATATTTTATTATGATAACCAAATTAAAAGTATTTTTTATTACTTGTTAAATTTGTGAGCTCTGTGAGAAAGAGGCTTAGCAGAAGTGGAGTAGTCTTTATTTTGTGCATTATTTGCTTAAAAGGAAAAGCTGCATTGTGCAGTTGAAGTGATAATGTGTTTTAAATGATTGATTGAGGAACATTGTGTTTTTTTTTTTTTAATGTTAATGTGCGATATGTGGATCTGACTATGCATGCTTGTAACGGAAATGGAATTGATTGTTCGAGGAAGACATTGATTGCCCAAGGAACACATTTCTACAAAGAATGTGAAGGAATTCCCAGTTTCTTTCAGCAATGGATTCACAAAAAATAAATAAACATTATTTGGAAGAGTAAACATAAGTTTTCATACCACTACAATTGCGATTGTAACCAACCATTGTGTGAGTGCTTCGTGTAAGGATAAAATGTGGTTTCAATATTTTGTCTTATGCATGCTATCTATTTGAGTAAGCGGATCAATTTTTACTGTAGCATATTCAAACTGTGCATACATGTTTCCGAACATGAACAAAACAGGTGAGTTGTTCACAAAAGGTTAAAGGAATATTCCCATATTTTTTCGTAACTTTTCCTAAGAAAGGGAAAAGTTTTAGAAACAATTTAGTACAAAAATCAAGTTGATATATTATTCCTACCAGGATATATTCAAATTTTAAGGTTCACAAAAATGCCAATAAACAGAACAGGAAAAGGCTTAGTATGACATCACAGCAAGTTCGCAACACATTCTCCCACAAAGTTTATGTATTTACTTCAAGTTATACCTTACCTTCCATGCTATAAATATGCAATCTGGTTACATGACCTGATTCTAACGCACTTCAAACCGACCTTAAAAACATGGTTAACAGCCCAGCCCTGACCTCCATAATACTTCTACTAACCCTCACTTCTTTTTAGTGCTTTGTTATTACAACATCACTGAAACTGGAAAGTTTTCTTGATACAAATTTTAACCTTTTCTAACAATTTTCTCCGTTACAGCTTCTACCAGGCAGGTTTTTATGTTGTTCAGCCTTTTTCTGCTATCCTTTTTAAGTCTTCTGAGGTAAGACAAGGTAGCCATGGGACCGGGAATTCTTCGGTCCAACTCGCAGGACTTTCCCATTAAGCCTACACTTAGGATAGAGTGTTTTTGCTTCCATCCGTACAAAACGGGTGGCTAGTTCAAGAGAGTCCCACTCTTGCGGCGGTTGTTTTTAGTCCCTAGAGCACTGAGTGTGCCTGTTTAGTGGACCTTTTGCCCCTCGGTTTAAGTGTTTTTCACCCTCGGGCCCCGCCCTTCTTCGAGGAGAGCCTAGCGTTATACTATGTATTGTATGAACATGTAAGGATATCTTCAGTACAGGTTCTTGTATGCATTAGGCCAACTTCTTCTTTCGATCTTTAACGAGAGACCTCAACCATCCTGGACAGAGGAGAGAGTACTAGCCGTGAGGGTGTTAGTGCTCACTGTTCATGGAATGGCCGGGGTTTGCACTCAGGTTTAAGGCATGACCTCCTTTCACGGGATTTTTCTTGCCGCCGTTTGGGAAAATGCATACCGCCGTTTGGGAAAACGCATACCACGTTTTTTCCCCTTGTTTCTGCCTGGGTACAAAGGTCGTGTTACTCCGCTAACTTTTGCTTTTATGAAGTTACGTGCTAACAAATTTTTTCCTCGGTTGGGAAATTCTCCAATTTATTTTAGCTAGCACACGCTTCATTCCCAATTGTGTATTACTAGCCGGTTTTGCTCTGGACGAACTTGGTGAGTTTTGTGGCATTATTGTAGACACTACTATGATGATCATATCATGTCCAAATGCTTTTCCATTGGCATGTTTTCCGAGTTCTAACTCGGGTTCATGTGACGTTTGCCTCGGTTACTATTAACGAATAATGCTTTGTTTGGTTTGACTGTAACTAGAAGTGGTTTACTATTTTGTAACTAGAAGTGGTTTACTATTTTGTAACTAGAAGTGGTTTACTATTTTTTAGTACTTCCTACTCAGAGGGCTTTCGTCCTTAATAGGATAAGGAATCTAGTCCCTTAAGTAGGATAAATCTAGTACGAGTTTTGGGTACCAGCCTTTACAAAATTGAGCTTCGACCTGAACTCCCGTCCGATCCTGGGTTGTAACCTGATGGCATATTTATAGCATGGAAGGTAAGGTGTAACTTGAAGTACTGTAAAGTTAATCCCCTAAGCGTAGCAGGGATATTTACGAGAGCTATACTTACCTTCCATGCATCCCGGCTCGCCTCTCCTCTCATTCAGGCCTCGGTGGAATGTTAAGTGAGAGTTAGTGAAGGTATTATGGAGGTCAGGTCTGGGCTGTAAACTATATTTTTAAGGTTGGTTTGAAGTGCGTTAGAATCAGGTCATGTGACCAGATTGCATATTTATAGTATGGAAGGTAAGTATAACTCTCGTAAATATCTTCACTAAGCTTAGCGGGATAAATTTCATTAAAATCTATCATCCTTTTTCATTAGTAAAACCTGCTTGAAAAATAAATTGATCATAATTCGGTATTTATATACATTGCCAAATATACCCTACTTCAATAACTTTTGGAAAATTGTTTCTAATCATACAAAAACAACCAATTAAAGTTCAAAGATGTACATAAACATTTGGAATGGAATTGCCTCTATGATATCATCAAACACTAATTCCATCATACTGTACAAAAACTTTAAAATGCAATTGGGAAATCTTTAAAAATCCATATCTCCTGAACGGAATATGATATCAAATTGGCTCTAAAATATGCTCTTTCAAATAGATTTTTACAAAAAAACCATGGGAATATTCCTTTTGAAACTGCTGGGCAATTCCATGGGCATTCTAGCTTTCATGTGGCACAGAAATGCCTTGCCCCTTTTATTTAGTTTTTTTTCCCCTTTTATGCATATTGTTTATTTTACATGTATGTACCAAAATATTGTATTTCACAGAGGCGCAGGGTACACGGACACAGCATGCTCCTGTAATGGTATGAACATTTTGTTAAGCATATCTTCTTCATGCATGTTATTTATATTTGAACAGAAGTGGTTGAAAAGTTGACCATTCCACGGTCAAAATAAATGGGCAATTCTGTTGGAGAATCACGGTTCATCACAGAGAACAGAATCGCCTGTCCGCAGATACACGGATTTTCTCCAGAGATCTAAATCAATATTGCCATCACCTTTCAGTTGTAGATTTTCATCCGATACAATTGTATTTACAATGAAGGTATTGATTTTTGACACATTTACAACAAGAATTGTTGGCATCTGAATTCTGAAATATCCACCCAACCTCCAACATAGCGAACAACTTTCTTCGGAAATTGCCAAATTAGCACAAATAATAGCACTGTACAACTAAATCATTTGAATGTATAAACATGACAAAAACATTTCAGGATAACTTATGACTATAACTTGAAATTAGTTCTTGGAAAATATGAGTAATGGCTACGTTAATTCATATTCTGTGCCTGTCATCTGTTGATACAGCGCATATATCCTTTGTTTTGTCCACCAGTAAAATCAATATTAAAAAATTTAAGTTCAAATACTGTACGTGTATGGTTTGGTTCTTTCCCAATTCTACCATTAGGATAGACTTGCTGGTAGGGTTGCATAAAATGATTTACTGGTTGGAGATGGCATTTTTCTTAAGCTTGGAGTGGCTAAGATCCCATAGAAATAAAAAATAATAATAATAGCTTATCACCCTTTGCGAGTATCAGTTTTTAGAGAATCCCAGATTTTATTTATTAAAAAAAAAAGTACCATATTTTTCCATCAGATCATTAATTCCTCATTCAGCGTCCATACTTTTGTTTCCTTTTACCGAAATACAAACGATTGCCTTTTTATTTATTTTAGTATTTATTAACATTTTCAGTATTTTTTAACGTTTTCAGTATTTTTTAATATTTTCAGTATTTTTTAACGTTTTTAGTATTTTTTAACGTTTTCAGTATTTTTTAATGTTTTCCATAATTATTACGTTTGATGTGCTTGATCTGATGCGGAACACTGAAAATCACCAAAATTAATTGGCTTGGGGATGAAAAATAAAAACCCACAAAACTTTTCCAACTGCATGAGGGTGATAAGCTAATAACATTTTTTACTGGGGCCTAACATTATTTACAAGACGAGGTTAAAAAATACAATTACAACTGGTAGTGGAAAATTAAACTGCCTGTGTGGCCAAAATATTACAAGAAAATTTACAAAATTTTGTTGCGTGTTAACCTTGAGTTCTGTAGTTTTGCATTGTTGCATCATTATTATTATCATCATTATTATTTTATTATTATTATTATTATATTTTTTTAATAGAATTTGCACGATTTCATCAGACAATGAAAATATTCATTTCATATTTCAGTAAAATTGTAAAAATCATGAGTAAACAACTTCATATATTCCAATATTGTAGAGTAATTGCTGATTTCATTTTTATTAGTCTGATTTTTTGGTTCCGATGCTAATAACATAAGGAACCTACTGTATGCAGTCGTGCTGGCATGTGTATGTGTGTATGTATGTATGTATGTATGTATGTATGTATGAGAACAATACACCAGATTCATGCCATATGTGGTACACTGATATCCCATGATCTGTAGATGTGCCCCATTGTTTTGGTGGTGATGTCATGCATATTAATGAGTGTGCGGGGCTTAATGTAAATATCTTGATATGCTCATAGATTTACAACTGTATGTCTGCTTTGTTGGGTGTAATTATGCTGTTTGCTAGTGTGTACATGTTCATGGTACAAAAATGTTGAATTTCATTAATATGCATAGTGGGCTTTACATGATTTTGTTGAAAAGAGCTTGTAAGCATGGTATCTCAAGAATGGCAAACGGGATTTATGTCATATTTGGTACACAAATAGCCCATGGTCTGTAAATGTGCCCCATTGTTTTTGGTGGTGATATGCATATTAACGAGTAGAAGTTAATTTTGTAGAATTACAGTATGATTGTAGCTGGTTTGTTGTACATGTTTATTTGATAAAAACATTGAAATTCATTAATATGTGTAGTGGGTGGGGCTTAACATGATTTTGCTGAAAGAGCTTGTAAATACGATATCTCAAATATTTCTTGATATGCAATGACAACAATTAATACAAAATCAATCGGCATTAGAAAAAACATCGGAACCACAACACTTTTTGGTTCTGGTTCTTTTTTTTCATTTGTTCATGAATTGAATGCTTTTTTTGCTGCTTTACAAATGTGTAATTAGGCGTTTTACATGTAAATCAGATGCAGGAATTTTCAAGTTATTTTGAATAGATTAGTTTCTTATTCATATTAAACACTCACAAAAAGGTGTTTGTGTCTTTGTAATTTTTCACAGTTCATTACCTGCGCCAATGAAATTGGACAGAGGTTATGTCTTCGCCTCTGTTTGTCATCAAGATATCTCAAGAAATGATGACTGGATTTAGATCAAATTTAAGCTTAATAAAATTTGGTGTGGGGTTTTGTTACTGCTTAAGGAAGGAGTGATTACATTTTGGGACATATTGAAACGGGAAGGGCACAAATGATGGGGTGAGGACATTTTAAGGTGAGTTTGTCTGTCACTAGAATATCTCAAGAACTGATGATTGGGGTTAAATTTGTTGTGTGGTTTTATTATTGCCAATAGAACAAGTGAATTAAATTTGGTGGGAAGTATTGATACAAGCGAAGGGCAGAAATCGAGGGGCGGGGATGTTTAGGGTAAGGTCTGTCAGTTGAAACTTTCCAATGGAATGTGTGGTGAAAAATGAATTCATACCATGAAAAGAAATCCAACAATCAAATATCTGGACTCAACAGATACTTAAATCAAGTGTTCTCTGGAATCCCCAATCCCCCCCCCCCTCTTCTCCTTATTTCTAAAATGAAACAATGATTTCTACCATGAATGGAAATGATGGAATGTAAATACTAAATGAAAGGAACTTAAACAATGGAATGCCCCGCCTGAATAAAACTGAACATAATGGTAGTAATGGTAGGGCTTTGGAAGAAGAACAGTCAGAAGATAATCTTCAAGTGTTCAGAATGGAAATGATCATTACAGATTAAATCTTGGGGATGAATCTTGGTGGGGCTAGGATTTCTGAGGTAGATGATACTGGGGACCAAATGAACTCTACAATTAGGCATGTTGGGATTGCAATGGGCGGAGGTATGCGCTCTGCAGGGTGCTAATCTAGTTCAGATTCTGTGCCTGTCTGTTGGTACAAACTTTTCCTGACATGCTTAAAGAGACACTAGACTGAAACTTGAGCGTGCAATTTTCTAAAGACGTAAGATATTCAGCAAAGCTTTTAGCCCACTTGGAGATCCACAAAACTTGCACCAATATTTATACCACAAACTTATTTAAGATTCATGAACAATAACATTTTATCACTTAAAGGATTAGGTCATGCAAGGCCATCTTATATGAAAGAAGACTTTAAAAGACACAAAATGGTGAAGAAAGCATTCAACAATCTTATTTATTCAATTAAGGAGATTATTTTTTGAAATTTATTATTCTTTGTGTAGAAACAACTGAAATCAGATTCCTTGTGACATCACAGCTCAGATTTCTTAGTCTTTGTGTACTTGATCATATTTTATCCTGTGATTTTGCGGGTTGAAAACCATTGCATATGTCAGGAAAAAAGTAAAGGAAAATGTTGTAGGGTAAGGGTAATTATAATTAACCACCTGAAAAAGTTAAGGGAAAATAATTCATATTGTAAAAAACTTAAATAAATAAAATTTAAATATAATTTACCACCTGAAGAAAGTCAAGAGGAAAAATACAGTAATTGAAATTGTAAAAGTTAAATAACTAAAACTTAAATATACAGTAATTAACCACCTAAAGAAAGTTGCAGGAAAAATAATTCAAATAGTAAAAAGTTGAATAAATTGTCTTTAAAATACATAAACATAAACAATTGTTAAGAATGTGAGGATGAGGGCATCAACCTTGCATAGAAGACCGACCTTGTATAGAAGACAATATACGGTCATTTACATACATGTAGATAAGACGGAGCTTTTAAAGTTCAATATCTCCTTGACAATAAGATATTGAAGTAGTTTTTTCACCATTTTGTTTTTCTTCAAGTCCTCTTTGATATAAGATAAACTTGCTTGACCACTGACCTAATCCTTTAAAGATGAAAACAGGTCAATGAATATGTGAAAAAGACGCCCTTAAGGGTGGTGAAGTGCTGCTTTAAAGGGAACAGTTTGATGCAATCATTATTTTATATGATAGAGGATAAAAATCAAGACCAACGTCCAAAATCAGTAAGTCAAAATCTTATTCCTATCTAAAGTTATTCATGTTTGAAGTTGACACACGGAGGCTGCCATTTTGTTCAATTCTGTATTGAAAGCTTGTACATGATATAATTTCCACAACAAGGACATCAGCAAAATAATGTATTTCTTTATTAATTTGATGAAAGTTGTTATTGCAAAATGATGTGACACAAAGTTTTAACAGTATGTTTTGATATTTTTATGTGTACACAAAAATATTCTTCAACCTTGCAAAAGGAAAACAATTTTTCATAAGCTAGAAAACTTTCAGATAAATAATAATACAAAGCATTACAATATCCTGTTTGGCTGATGACATCATTTTCTGCAAGTTTTAAAATAAAAATGGCAGCTCTCATTGTAGCAGCATATTAAAAAAGTTTAATAATTACAGAAAAACACTTAGGATTGCTTTGGGACGAGGTATGAAACTTAGTTAGAAAATTGCTACTTGTACATGTATATAAACTAAGGATTATGTCCAGACTTCCTGTGGTCAAACGTGTGCATTTCACATGGTAGAGGGCAACAATTAAATGATGATAAAGTAATTGCCATATTTTCTTATTCCTATACAGGCAATCTACAAACTCTAGTTAATTTGAGGCATTTGGCGTCATTCTATTTGAGACCAGCCCTGACCACTCGATTATTTTTGACGAGTTGTGATTTCGTTTTGAATAGGTGCCTCAACTTCTGTGGTCTGTAAATGGAAATTTGTTTCAAGCAGGGTTGTTTTGGTAGTGTTTGTGGGTTTGTTATTGTGTTATTCTTGGTAAAATATCAATTTGAAATATATTTCTTGGTCCTTTTTTGGGGTAATTTGGCCATTAAAGAGAGTTCATTGATTTTTTTAATCCGAATAGGTTAAAAACTGCCGTGCTCTTGACTTTCGACAGGTTTGTAAATGAGGTTGAACTTTTAACTAAAATATTTGCAAAAATAACATTCATTTACCCATTCTTTGACCATGAAATCATCGTCGGCCGCAAATGGCATGTTTAAACTCATTATGTATTCATAAATACGAGTGGGTGTGAATACGTACAGAAGAAAAGGAAGGACTATTGAGAGTTTGGGGATTGACTGTATATGGAGGTATAATCGAGTTTAAAAACACAGAATTTTGTAGAATCACATCCCCAAAATCTTTGTATTCTAGTAAAATGCATCAAGTGGTCAATTGTTTTCAATGAAAGCTAAAAAATTAAATCAAAAAGTTTCCAAACTTAAAGTAAAGGTACTTGATTTTCAAAGAAACTCATTAAAATTGCCATGGGAGTGCCGTGATATGACAACTATTACTACAGTACACCAGTCACTTTATGAGTTTAAAAATTGGGTATGTTCTGCACAACGTAATATCAATGTAGTTTTTTAACCATTGTTTCAATCTCTTATAATATGTGTTTGGAATGCACTTTTGACTAGATTATTTCTTTAAAAATCAGTATTCAAGCAGGTATTGACTACAGTTTTGCTATATGTATTGTAACAACAAGCAAGGCAACTACAGATGCAGTTTTGTGAAAATGTTCTGCCTTACAATCAAAACTTCAAAAGCTCATGATTTTAGATATATAAATATATGTATGTTAACTTCTTGTTTTTCAGCCCCCACCAACATTAGATGAACAGGGACGCTGTGCAAAAATGATTTTAAAAAGAAAGCCTGAGGAGTTTCACCTATGGGAGGTAAAATTGGGAAATGACATGAAATTGAAGGCAATTGGTCAAATTGAAGTTTGTCAATTAATTGCCTAAAAATGAAGGAAATTTAGGAAAATTGCCAAATATGAACGGATTTTCCCGAAAATTAACAAAAACTGTCACCAGAATGTTAAGTGAAATTTCCTTTAAAGCCATCAGAAAAATTTCCCGAAATTAAAGGTGAAATTATTGGAAACATTTCAGAAATTCGACAAACATTTCCTCAAAATCGAAGAGAATTGCCTGAATATAAATAAAAATGTTCAGATTGAACAAGGTTTCCCTGACTTGCAAATCTTTAAGAGGGTTTTCATTGATTTGCTTAAGTGCCCTGTTCTGCTAGAGGGTATCCCTGACCCGCTGCCAGAGGGTATCCCCGACCCGCTGCCAGAGGGTATCCCCGACCCGCTGCCAGAGGGTATCCCCGGCCCGCTGCCAGAGGGTATCCCCGGCCCGCTGCCAGAGGGTATCCCCGGCCGTATCCGCTGCCAGAGGGTATCCGCTGCCAGAGGGTATCCGCTGCCAGAGGGTATCCGCTGCCAGAGGGTATCCGCTGCCAGAGGGTATCCGCTGCCAGAGGGTATCCGCTGCCAGAGGGTATCCGCTGCCAGAGGGTATCCGCTGCCAGAGGGTATCCGCTGCCAGAGGGTATCCGCTGCCAGAGGGTATCCGCTGCCAGAGGGTATCCGCTGCCAGAGGGTATCCGCTGCCAGAGGGTATCCGCTGCCAGAGGGTATCCGCTGCCAGAGGGTATCCCCGACCAGAGGGTATCCCCGACCAGAGGGTATCCCCGACCAGAGGGTATCCCCTGACCAGAGGGTATCCCCGACCAGAGGGTATCCCCGACCAGAGGGTATCCCCGACCAGAGGGTATCCCCGACCAGAGGGTATCCCCGACCAGAGGGTATCCCCTGACCAGAGGGTATCCCCGACCAGAGGGTATCCCCTGACCAGAGGGTATCCCCGACCAGAGGGTATCCCCGACCAGAGGGTATCCCCGACCAGAGGGTATCCCCCGACCAGAGGGTATCCCCGACCAGAGGGTATCCCCGACCAGAGGGTATCCCCCGACCAGAGGGTATCCCCCGACCAGAGGGTATCCCCGACCAGAGGGTATCCCCTGACCAGAGGGTATCCCCGACCAGAGGGTATCCCCGACCAGAGGGTATCCCCGACCAGAGGGTATCCCCGACCAGAGGGTATCCCCCGACCAGAGGGTATCCCCGACCAGAGGGTATCCCCCGCCCAGAGGGTATCCCCCGGCCAGAGGGTATCCCCGGCCAGAGGGTATCCCCGGCCAGAGGGTATCCCCCGGCCAGAGGGTATCCGCCGGCCAGAGGGTATCCGCCCGGCCAGAGGGTATCCGCTGCCAGAGGGTATCCGCTGCCAGAGGGTATCCGCTGCCAGAGGGTATCCGCTGCCAGAGGGTATCCCCCGACCAGAGGGTATCCCCCGACCAGAGGGTATCCCCCGACCAGAGGGTATCCCCCGACCAGAGGGTATCCCCCGACCAGAGGGTATCCCCGACCAGAGGGTATCCCCGACCAGAGGGTATCCCCGACCAGAGGGTATCCCCGACCAGAGGGTATCCCCGACCAGAGGGTATCCCCCGACCAGAGGGTATCCCCGACCCGCTGCGGAGGGTATCCCCGACCCGCTGCGGAGGGTATCCCCGACCGCTGCGGAGGGTATCCCCGACCGCTGCGGAGGGTATCCCCGACCCGCTGCGGAGGGTATCCCCGACCGCTGCGGAGGGTATCCCCGACCGCTGCGGAGGGTATCCCCGACCCGCTGCGGAGGGTATCCCCGACCCGCTGCCGAGGGTATCCCCGACCCGCTGCGGAGGGTATCCCCGACCGCTGCGGAGGGTATCCCCGACCGCTGCCGGAGGGTATCCCCCGACCCGCTGCCGGAGGGTATCCCCCGACCCGCTGCCGGAGGGTATCCCCCGACCCGCTGCCGGAGGGTATCCCCCGACCCGCTGCCGGAGGGTATCCGTGACTCGCTGCCGGAGGGTCCCCTGACCCGCTGCCGGAGGGTATCCCTGACCCGCTGCCAGGGGGTATTGCTGCCAGAGGGTATCCCTGACCCGCTGCCAGAGGGTATCCCTGACCTGCTGCCAGAGGGTATTGCTGCCAGAGGGTATCCCTGACCCGCTGCCAGAGGGTATCCCTGATCCGCTGCCAGAGGGTATCCCTGATCCGCTGCCAGAGGGTCCCCCTGACCCGCTCTCAGAGGGTATCCCTGACCTGCTGCCAGAGGGCATCCCTGATCCGCTGCCAGAGGGAATCCCTCGCCCGCTGCCAGAGGGAATCCCTCACCCGCTGCCATAAGGGAATCCCTCGCTCGCTGCCAGAGGTTATCCCTCACTCGCTGCCAGAGGGTATCCCTGACCTGCTAGAGGGTATCCCTCACTCGCTGCCAGAGGGTATCCTTGACCTGCTAGAGGGTATCTCTGACCTTTACAAGAGGATAACCCTGACCTTTACAAGAGGATAACCCTGACCTTTACAAGAAGATAACCTTGACCTTTACAAAAGGATAAACCTGAACTTTACAAGAGGATAACCTTGACCTTTACAAGAGGATAACCCTGACCTTTACAAGAGGATAACCTTGACCTTTACAAGAGGATAACCCTGACCTTTGAAGGAGGATAACCCTGACCTTTACAGGAGGATAACCCTGACCTTTACAGGAGGATAACCCTGACCTTTACAAGAGGATAACCCTGACCTTTACAAGAAGATAACCTTGACCTTTACAAAAGGATAAACCTGAACTTTACAAGAGGATAACCTTGACCTTTACAAGAGGATAACCCTGACCTTTACAAGAGGATAACCTTGACCTTTACAAGAGGATAACCCTGACCTTTGAAGGAGGATAACCCTGACCTTTACAGGAGGATAACCCTGACCTTTACAGGAGGATAACCCTGACCTTTACAAAAGGATAACCCTGACCTTTACAAAAGGATAACCCTGACCTTTACAAAAGGATAACCCTGACCTTTAACAAGAGGATAACCCTGACCTTAACAGGAGGATAACCCTGACCTTTACAGGAGGATAACCCTGACCTTTACACGAGGATAACCCTGACCTTTACAAAAGGATAACGCTGACCTTTACAGGAGGATAACCCTGACCTTTACAGGAGGTTATCCCTGACCTTTACAGGAGGATAACCCTCACCTTTACAGGAGGATAACCCTGACCTTTACAGGAGGATAACCCTGACCTTTACAGGAGGTTAACCCTGACCTTTACAGGAGGTTAACCCTGACCTTTACAGGAGGTTATCCCTGACCTTTACAGGAGGATATCCCTGACCCTTACAGGAGGGTATCCCTGACCCTTACAGGAGGGTATTCCTGACCTTTACAGGAGGGTATCCCTGACCTCAACTGCTGGAGGGTATCACTCAACTGCCGGAGGGTATCACTCAACTGCCGGAGGGTACCCCTGAACTTTACAGGAGGGTATCCCTCAACTGCTGGAGGGTGTCCTCAACTGTCGGAGGGTATCCCTCACCTTCCGAAGGGTATCCCTCACCTTCCGAAGGGTATCCCTGACTTGCTAAAGGGTATTTCTGACTTGCTAAAGGGTATTCCTGACTTGCTAAAGGGTATTCCTGACTTGCTAAAGGGTATTCCTGACTTGCTAAAGGGTATTCCTGACTTGCTAAAGGGTATTCCTGACTTGCTAAAGGGTATTCCTGACTTGCTAAAGGGTATTCCTGACTTGCTAAAAGGGTATTCCTGACTTGCTAAAGGGTATTCCTGACTTGCTAAAGGGTATTCCTGACTTGCTAAAGGGTATTCCTGACTTGCTAAAGGGTATTCCTGACTTGCTAAAGGGTATTCCTGACTTGCTAAAGGGTATTCCTGACTTGCTAAAGGGTATTCCTGACTTGCTAAAGGGTATTCCTGACTTGCTAAAGAGTATTCCTGACTTGCTAAAGAGTATTCCTGACTTGCTAAAGAGTATTCCTGACTTGCTAAAGAGTATTCCTGACTTGCTAAAGAGTATTCCTGACTTGCTAAAGAGTATTCCTGACTTGCTAAAGAGTATTCCTGACTTGCTAAAGAGTATTCCTGACTTGCTAAAGAGTATTCCTGACTTGCTTAAGAGTATTCGTGACTTGCTTAAGAGTATTCGTGACTTGCTTAAGAGTATTCCTGACTTGCTAAAGAGTATTCCTGACTTGCTAAAGAGTATTCCTGACTTGCTAAAGAGTATTCCTGACTTGCTAAATAGTATTCCTGACTTGCTAAATAGTATTCCTGACTTGCTAAAGAGTATTCCTGACTTGCTAAAGAGTATTCCTGACTTGCTAAAGAGTATTCCTGACTTGCTAAAGAGTATTCCTGACTTGCTAAAGAGTATTCCTGACTTGCTAAAGAGTATTCCTGACTTACTAAAGGGTATGAATTTAGCAGAATTCAATTTTAATTTTCGAATTTCTGTGTTGATTTTGGGGCAGCAAAAACTTAAATTTGTATGGACCTCTACCAAAGTTTCGCCGCGAGGCCTGGGTCCTTGATGCGGATGATACTGTTTCGCAGTGCCTCGTTTGGTAGCCTACTAAAGTACTCTGCCCAAATCCAAATTGTCATGGCAAAGCCATTGGTTTGTGTGTGTTGATACATGTACATCGTTTATAGGTAAGTCGAGCAAATTCAAACTTTCGTGAGGAAAATTTGTCTTGCACCCCCAATGGTCAAAGTCTTATTACGCCCGTGACCGTAGCACTTGTTAATTAAATGTTGCCACGGCGCTGACATGGTGACCCGTGCTAAAGGATTCCTGCACCATGCTGGTGATCACCCACTGCCCTTCACCTCCACTCAACGGGGCGTAAGGAGGGCCACCTCAGCCCCTCACTGGGTGTAAGAAGGGCCACCCCAGCCCTCCACGTGGCTTAAGAAGGGCCACTGCAGCTCTCAACTGGCGTAAGAATGAGATGGGCTGCAAAAACTCAAAATATTTCCCAGTAACAAGTAGAAAAAGTATACTGGTAAATCAACAATTGTATGTTCATCATTTCTAAATTTAACCTACCAAGCGGGAAGAAAGCCTGCAACTGGGAAGGTGAATTCTATTTGGGGTTTTCATAAAGTTTATTTCCCGGTTGCATGCATGCTTTATTTTGATGACAAATTATTAACATCCGAAATTGAAGGAAAATGCGTATAATTGTTGGAAATTTTGTTCGGTTTTGATAACAGTTCCTGAAAATTTCTCGAAATTGACAGTGCTTTCCCGAAAAGTGAAGAATTTTTCTGCAAATTGAAGAAAATTACCCGGAAATTAAGGATGATTTCACGAAAATGAAGGAAATTTCCCGAAAAATTAAGATTTCCTGAAAATTGACGAATATTTCTTAAAATTTCACAAAAATTCTGAATTTTTCTGAAAGTTTAACAATTCAGCGCGGGCCAAAAGGTAAAGATCTAATTTTAAATTGTTTTGCTTTGAAAGTTATTGTGGGGTAAGGACCATGTTCGCATGGCCGTGATATAACAACTTCACCTCTCTATCTCATTTTTTTATATTCCTATATTGTAGACTGCTTAAAAGTTTTGGTCCAAACTTGAAGAGTTGATAAAAGCCTGCAGATTTTTTATCCCAAAGTCAAGATTTTTGCCGGGTCAAAATGAAAGATTTGGGGCCAAACTGAAAGATGTTTTGTCCAAAATGGAGGATTTTTGATGCAAACATACGCTTTCAAAAAATGTGATCTTCTGTTTTTACACAATTGGTCATTTGATATTTCAGTTAATTATGTTTAAGGCTTTGACATTTTTTTTTTTGGCGGAGGGGAGGGGGTGGCTATGATATTTTTTGGGGGGATTAACCACCATAGATACGCCACTGACCCCCCCTCCCCCGTCCCCCTTTTTTCTTTTCTTTTTTTTGGTTGGAGTTTCACCAATACACTTCTGACACTAAAGCTAGACATCTTCATGGCTTGACCTTGGATTCCAAGGCCTCGCCCATCCATATTTTTTTTATTTTTTCTGCAAATCCTGGATCGGTCCCTGACGATAAAAAGTAACACGTGTTCTTGCCAAATGACAAGGTACACATTCAAGAAGGAATATCTTTCACAAAAACAAATTTTAGTTCATGTAGAATGTGTGCACCCAGAATTTTACGTCACCTTTCTCCTAAGCTTTTCAATGTGTTCACTTATACCACTTGTGTACGATCAAATTGTTGTCTTATCATGGCGGGGGCGTAACTGGTCATGTTGAGCAGTACTGAAGAGCACTGTCGTGTTGCATCGGCTACTGTCCGATCGCGAAGTGCAGAGGCCCGCTTGAGTTCCCGGAAAAAATTCTTTTGGACTACAAAGATGGAATATTGCGTGCTTACTAGTAGGAAATAATTTTGTTTAAATGAGAAATTAGCAAATTATTCCATAAATAAGTTACCGTTTGTGAAGAAGTACTGTTGTTAATCACAACATATAATCGAAATTAGATTTAAGTTTTGCTCCGCAAAAAGTGTTCTCTGGACGATTTTGGCGTCTGTGAGTATTCGACGCCCTCTCACAAAGCTCCACTGGGGCGTTGCTCGGGCCCCTGCCACAACGCTACTGCTAATGACCGTCCTTGAATTTCATAAAATACCTTTCATAAAATATCTTTCATAAAATATCATTTGTAGTTCAATTTACCTGATTTCAGGGCCCGTCTTGGACCCCAAATGTAGCTTTCCGGAGGGTCTGGATTTTTCTTAGCTTAAAACCCAAGGATCATGACTGCATGATGCAGGGCCGTTATTCTCATTTGGAAAGTGCGGGACATGGCTTCTTATCCAAAAAGTAGGGGCCACTAAAGCAAATTGATGAAAAGTGGGGGACATATCCCCCACGTCCCCCCATCCTCCCACGTTCCCCACATCCTCCCACGTTCCCCACATCCTCCCACGTTCCCCACATCCTCCCACGTTCCCCACATCCTCCCACGTTCCCCACATCCTCCCACGTTCCCCACATCCTCCCACGTTCCCCACATCCTACCACGTCCCCACATCCTCCCATGTCCCCACATCCTCCCACGTTCCCCACATCCTACCACGTTCCCCCATCCTACCACGTCCCCACATCCTACCACGTCCTCCCACGTGCCCCTTATTCTCCCACGTCCCCACATCCTCCCACGTCCCCACATCCTCCCACGTCCCCCCACATCCTCCCACATCCTTCCACGGCCCCCATATCCTTTTATGTCCCCACATCCTTCCACGTCCCCAACATTTTTCCACGTCCCCCACCCACATCCTCCCTCTTCTCCCACATCCTCCCACTTCTCCCCACATTCCCCAACCCCTGTTACCGCCGGGAATTAATGCCTGTCATGATGGGGAAACTATTCAGATTAAGTTTTTCATTTACTCTCTGCAAACACGAACTCAAAATTGCTTTATAAATATTCTAAACACTAGCTTTATCACCTAACTACTCATTTCCCGTAAATATGTTAAAGCCGTTCCCATTTTCAATGTTTGGCCGAGTAATATTCAGGAAGCACGCCGGGTGAATTTTAATGAAAACCGCTGAAACCGATACCTAGCTAAGCTAGGACAAATATGTACGCACAGAAAATTAAGAGCACTGAAATACTGGTTTTGCTTGTACCATGGAGGGATTTTTTTTAAACTCCGTGCTTGTATATAGCAGAGCGGTCGTGTCACTCGTGGGATGGGGTGGGAGAGAGAGGGAGGGGGCTAAGCTGATTAGGACCCCCTCCCAAACAGTAGGCCCGTGGCCATGCATTTGAAAGGGGGGTTCGTTTTATGTTTAAAAGGGAAAACAACATAGAATTCCGGATGCTTATTATTCTTTTAGACTTCAAAAGGGCACTTTCTCAACAAGGGGGATCGGACGAACGCCCCCCCCCCTCCCCCGGCATGAACAGGATAGCAATGACACAAATTTCATCTTGTCTGGTTGACCCCTTATTCTAACTCAATTGAGAATTGAGTGCAATTATTATCCTGTCTGGGAAAGACACGAAAGCGTCTAGGAGGGTATTATAAACATTAATTTCCGATTTCCAAAGGAAATAGTAGTAACTACAATTGGGTGCTATGCTCGTGCAATGAACAGCTCCAGGGGCGGATATATGAAAATCACAAGGAGGGGGTCTAGTTATTATTTGCAATTTCACAAAATGACTCGACTTGGGACTCAAAAGTTTAATGTTTAACCGCGTTTTACAACTTTGGACGCAGGGGTAGAGGTGGGGTATATTTTAGTATATTTTTGTTCAGTGGACAAGCCATTCTAAAACATGAAGCTTTTAATAAGATAAAAATGATACACAAGTTTCAGCTGAAAAAGTGCGAGAGTAATTAAAGAATTTGTTTACCAAATGACAGCCGTCGAGAGGAGGGGTCAAGGCAGTGGCGTGTCAAGCTTTTCGTTTTTGAAGGGGCTTAAGCCCCCCCCCTTCTCAAAAGGAAATTGAGGGCCGGTTTTAGATTAATGAGGACAGAGGTGTAGGAAGTTATGGACCCCCGGAAAGAGTTTCTATTTCTTTGTTGCATGCATGTTTTATTTTGATGACAAATTATTAACATAAAATTGAAGGAAAATGCGTAAAATTGGTTTAAATTTTGGCAACAGTTCCTGAAAAAGTATTGAAATTGATAGTACATTCGCGGAAAGTAAAGAATTTTCCTGCAAATTTAAGAAAATTTTCTAGAAATTAAAGAAAATTTCACGAAAAGGAAGAAAGTTTCCCGAAAAATGAAAAAGATTTCACGAAAATTGACGAAATTTTTCTGCAAATTGAAGAAAATTTCCAGGAAATTAAAGTAAATTTCACAAAAAGGACAATTTTTCGAAAAATAAAGGAGATTTCCCGAAAATTGACGAAGATTTCCCCGGAGATTGAAGAAAATTTTCCGGAAATTGAAGAAAATTTTACGAGAAGGAAGAAAGTTTCCCTGTACCCTAACTAAGGGTGCCAACAAGCAGTTAGCTTGCCCGAAGCAATTTTTTAAATCCACAGTCAATAAAAAGATCAGTTATAACAGTATAATATGGGGACTTGTCTGTAATATTTTTGAACTTTACAAACTTAGAAGGTGGGGCAGGAGCGTAGATACCGGGGGTGACTTGTCGGTAAAATTTGAGATTAGTCTGTAAATCTGCATGACATCAGGTCGGTAAAAAAGATAAGGTTTAGAATCCCATACGAAACAATACTGCAGTCAGATTGTTTGAAGCCAAATCGCCAAGTGTGATATAAACCAAAGAGTGGAAGCTCTTTGCATGTTTACAGAGAGGCAGTTTTTCTTCAAATGCATGGGATCATAACTTAAAGCCTTCGGCCCGTCAGTAAATCTTATATATTTCCCCCAACCCCACCCCCTTCCTCCCCCTCCCCCCTCACCTAAATATAAACCAAAGAGTGGAAGCTCTTTGCATGTTTACAGAGAGGCAGTTTTTTCTTCAAATGCATGGGATCCTAACTTAAAGCCTTCGGCCCGTTGGTAAATCTTATATATTCCCCCTTCCCTTTCCCTTATCTAGTCAAAATGGATTACTAAGGCGCTTGGGTGGTAGATTCGAGGGCACGTTTATGGTTGGCCATGCGGGTCATAACATCTCTAATAATTTTAATTTCATAATTTTACGCGCGAAAACTTATTTTCTATTCTCACCTCCAAGGAAACAGCCAATCGGCGACCCGTTTTAGAAGTATGAAATGGAATTGTTACGACGTAAGAAATTACTGTTACGACGTAATCATTTATTTTTCTTAGGCGTAAGATACGTCTGAAAATTAGTTTCGACGCGTAAAATTGTGTCTATTCTTACGCTTAAAGGAAACAGCCAATTAGCGACCCGTTTTAGGCGTTCTTATGACGTATGAAATGGTTGTTGCGACGTAAGAATTATTTTTCTTCAGCGTAACATTAGGAGACGTTATGACCCGCATGGCCAACCATACACGTCACTTTCATATGTCGTCAATGGCTTGGAATTGGGTCTCGTAGCACTCTATCAACAGCCCAAGGACATATTTTAATAATATTACAAATTATAAGGGGGAAAAAGGTACCGCAGTTGCGAAAACTTTTTCAGTAGGCAGGTAGTAGAAAAAAAAATCCTGTTGTAAAGAGCTGTTAGGCCCCCAACGTTTTTTATATTTTTCACAATTTAAATTTCAAGATTCAGGGCCATCATTGCTATTTTCTTCAATGAACTTGAAAAATCAGATATATAATCTTTGAACGAGGAAGTATTTCGATGTTTGAAAGGGCGCGTATTCTCTTAAAAATGCATCTCTATGTGAAACTTTTTCGTGAAAAGGGGCACATCTCTTTTCTGAAAAGTGTGTGTGTGGGGTGGGGGGGGGGACGGTGGGGTGGAGACGTTCCCACGGTTCCGTCACCTCTGCCTTGTGCCATTCTTCACACAATCATTACGACTATGTACCCATGCCCTGGTGGTTATTTACTTATTTTTGTTATTTATTAGATAAATGACCCATTCACGGTATCCCGGTGAGCCAGTCCGCGTATATGTTTAATCTGGTTAAATCAAACGTCAGTATCTATTAAGCCACATATCAATTTGGAAATAGGCCTATAACCCAAACCTGGATTTTTCGTAAGTGCGGCATGTCCCCATTTATCCTTGCAATCATTGTCCGTCCTTCCTCGACGACCAGTTGTCGCGCCCAAACTTTCCTACAAGGGGTCCAAGTAATCCAACGAAAAGATCCAAGCTAAATATTGATTACTACGCGCCAACCATGTCGGTTTACGACTTGGTTGTGTTGGGGGCCCCGGTCCGGGTCCAAGGGTGAAACCCCGGTGCAGGTTTCGATAAATTTCCTTTTACTTCTGGAAAATTGGCCAATTATCGGGAATTTGTTGGCCAATTTTCAGAAAAATAGATAAAACCTCTCAAAATTGCTGAAAATCTATACAAACTGACAAAGTTTAGAAAATTTAAGTGATGATAAGAAAGAATGTTTTAACTTCTTAACTTAAAATCTACTCAGATAAGCATTTGGGTTACCATTTTTAAACAGGCAGAGGAGATATTTCCCCTGGAAATTGAGAAAATTCGGCCAAAATGGTTGGGCTCATGGACGCTTCTATGATATACGGTTCCGGGGAGCGATACCCCCGGAAGATGCCTAAAAATGGCTCATGATCATCGGACCAGATGCGTAACTAGGCCGGTGCAGCACCAGGGGCCGGTGCCCAATGATGTTGTCAGCATCATGCGGAGTCGGCGGCCGGGAGGACATGATTCTGATATCTAGCTGAGTCTGGCACGACTGATATATACTCTGATACAACTGTACAAGTACATTCGACATTCTACATCTCTACCCGACTAAGATCGGTATCATGCCAACTGGAGGAAGGGGAGGAGCTTGTGCAGCCATGAAGTTAACAAAACAATTATCTAATTATCCAGCATGTTTTAAAAGTATTTTGTCTTAAATGAAATTGAAATAATAACCATATTAATTGTCCTACAACTTATCTTTCAAAACTGTCTTTTTTTGCCCAAAGATATAATGTAGTACAAATTTGAATTGCCCTACGAAACAACTGTCTAGGAGATGTAACCTTCCACCCCCACCCCATTGAGTTACGCCTCTGACCACATGTAATGAACTGCTTGTACATCAATATTTAGAAATAATTATATTTTCTCGAAAACAGATCCCATCTATTAAGTTTTTGCAAGATGATTTTGGATAGCCATGACTCGGGGACCACAGTCACGCGGAGGACCGCTTTCGAAGAAACTGTTTCTTTAAATTCGATGAAAAACCAGTCATCACACTTTATCATACAGAATCTTTAATTCTTCAATGAAAAAACAAAACAAAAACATTACCTTCACATTTGAAAATGGGAAACAGAAACTTGTTCAACTTGTCTTGTGGATAACTGAGTAAGCAGCTAAGGGCGATATAGAAGAGTTGTCAGGATTGGGGTTAGTGTTAATCTGTCAGGGATCAGTCTCGGGATCGGATCCGATCAGGCTATCTGCTTATGACACTTTTCACCACAGTATGACGATTACACTGTTATCAGGTGTCCCGTTAAAACAGGTTTGAATAATCCGAAGGGCATGCAGTCAGGTATCGTACCTGAACCCATGCAATGGCCTTTTCCTTCCCTGTTAACTATATTTGCCGCGAAGACGATGGCTCGTATTCGTCAGAGTCTTTTGCCCCCTATATTTGATCATATGTTAAAGACATATTTTATAGACTATATACTCTGTGCAGAATTTAAAGCTGTAACGGTATCTGGTAAATATAAAACCTCTGCTGTCCATATACCTTTAAAGGTATTATAAACAGTGCTTTTTTTTACTCTCATAGGAAATCTTAATGCGGGCCAATACACAAAAGGGACCTTTTTAATAAATATTGAATCGTAATTTTGTTTCCCCCCTCCCTCCTCTGCTACCAAATTACTACCAAATTACATATAGTTTTTTTTTTTTCTTCAACTCATTTCTATTTTTTTCGGTTTTGTATTTTACAAAGCTCTTGTAATGTAGTCCGCTTGTAATATGTCTTGTTAAGGTGTTTTTTTTTTTTTTTAAATTCAGAGGCCCAGTAATTTGGGGGTAAATTTCCTTTCAGAGAAAGAAACTTTGAACATGCAGATCTAATGCAGATCGCAGGGAACTTGAGTGTAGTGTGTTAATCATGGCAATTTTTTAAAGCTTACTTAAAATAAATAAATGTGCAGTTAAATTTATTTGGTTGTATATATCAAAGGGATCAATATGGGGTGAGGGCAAAATATTCAACTGGGCGACAGTTTGTTGAGTGGGGGAGGGACGTGTTCACCAAGTTATAGTGTGTTAAAAAGGCAAAATCTCTATCGGCAAATGGCACTTCCCTGGCTTACAAACTGACGATAAATAAGTACGTTTGCCAATAAGGCATTGGCTTATGGTCGACAACTAATTAAACTTACTGCATTAGTCAACAGGCTATCGCTAGGTCCGAAAAACGTCGTATTGACTGGGCGTAGCATACTGGCATATCGTAAGCGTAGCCTACGTAGGCCTATAACAACTTTTGGTAACTGTCCGTGTGTCAGTGGTACAGTGGTAGATAAGATTTCCTTAAATCTTATTTTTGGAGCTGGGAAAATCACTTTTCTAAGACAAGCGAGGTAAGCTTTTGATAAGCCTACAGGCTACATAATACAGTTTGACACTAATGTGAATAAGGACAATTTATTAGTAAGAACTTAGTTTAACGTAGTCTACGTTACGTTAGCCTGACGTCAGAAAGAATAGTTAACGTCGTTTATAGGCTAACTAGGGCCTAGACTAGTATTACCGTGGTATTACTACTAGTAAGTTAAAGGAGACAAAGTCTGATACAATTATTATTTCATATGATAGAGGATACAAATCTTAACGAACTGCCATACACAGCAAGTCAAAATCTTATTTCTAATCCCATCTCAAGTTGTTCATGTTTGAAATCGACACATGGGGTTGCCATTTTGTTCGATGATGACATAATTTTCCCAATACTACGGACCTAAGGATTATAATGTCTTCTTTTTAAATGTGATTAAAGTTTTTATTCCAAAATGATGTGACACAAAGTTTTAACAGCATCTTTTGATAATTTCATGTGTACACAAAATTTTGATGATCCGGGCCTTACAAAAGAAAAACAATTTTTCATAAATTAAAATTTTTGAGGTAGGCTAGATTATAAAGAAATACAAAGCATTCCAACATTCTGCTGATGACATAATCTGCATGTTTTGAAATCAAAATGGCAACTCCCGTGGTACTCTTAAGTAGTAGTATTAAAGTTTTTAATAATTACAAAAAATAAATTGGATTGCTTTGGGAGTTATGAAACTTGGTTAGTACATTTGTTATTTTCAGTTCTAGTATTATATGAATTAAGGATTAGGTCAGACTTTGTCTGCTTAAGGAAGAGAAGCAGTGCAACATAAAGCTAATGTCTGAACATCAGCTAGCCATATCCACTTTCAAAAATTACCTGGTCCGAATTTCAACAAGGCACAAATTTGTGATTTTTTAAAAAAGAAAAGAAACAAAATTTTGAGTCAATAATTGACTAAGTTAGGCCCCAGTGAACACTTGGAGGCCGTAAAGCATTTTATGCTAATCCTATTAGGGTTCTAGCTACAATTAAGTGTTTAAACAGATCTCCTTTTAATCTCGCTCTGTTTATGTCATCCGCTGATTTACACACATAACATACATACATGTAAATAACACACAATAAATTCCGATCAGAACAACTGAACTATATAGGAATTTAACACAATTGAACGTACATAGGCCTACTGTATTATCATAAAATCATTCATCATGTCACCTACCGTATTTTCTCTAATAAACGCCCCCGGGGCGTTGCATTTAGAAAACAGGGGGGCGTTTATTCGAGGGTAAAGTATGAAGAAAAAAATGTAACTTACAAAAGAACGGCAATTTCTTTTAGGCCTAAGATATTAGTTTCTTTAAGCGATTTTTGTGTTTTTAGCATTATTGTGCATGGATTATTAATGGAATATACTCTTTGCATATTTTCCACTTGGTTACGTTCGACTTACAGCCTTTTCAAGTCACATTCGGTAAGTTAAACGTACGTTGTTACATCCTGAAAGTATGAAAAATGACTGGGGGGGCGTTTATTAGAGAGGGGGCGTTTATTAGAGAAAATACGGTACATAAACACATGCACACAGTTCAGGTTCACATTTTAATCCTTATGAATCACTGCTGGCAGCTTGCCAAGTCCATCACTTACCATACAAACAAAATTTAACAAAGTAAATGTTACACCCCCAATGGCCCAAGGTGTGCTTATAGACCGGTCCAAATGTAAGTAGCCAATCACATTTGTTATAAACCCTATATGCACTTAACATTATAACGGAGTGATCTACATGTTTATTCTTAGGGTTTGTGGGGGATTTGGTATTGACAAAACTTGTTGCGTATCTTATAGGCACATGTGTTGCATGGCTTTCGTTGAACGATACTGGGACAAAAATAAAAGCGGTAAAAACTTTGAGCAAGATGAATAACAATAGGAATTGAGAGAAAAGTTTCCGGCATATGAGTGTACTTTTTTTTGGGAGGTGAGGGGGAGGGGGGAATTACACTTGAAAATTCATTGTATTTTCTAGTCTCTTGTACATACAATATTTTGTAAATCCTTCTAGCATTCCGGAAAAGAAAAACAAAACCCTTTTTTGTTCACAATTTGTTAATAGATATGGACTAAATTTGAGCAGTTCTTAATTGGAGGGGGGTCTAGGGGGGTCACCCTGGATTGTCACTGGAGCCTGGCACTTAAACTTGTCTAGCTAGAACCCTGAATCCTATATCAAAGGAATGTGTATTAATGAGATAAACTTTTGTCATAGAAGGCGGATAACTCTTGATGGGATTTCCGTAATTCTTTCATTTGATTTTGAATGTATGATTGGAAGTTAATGATTTTAGGGTTGAAAGACTTTGTAATGAATTTTGGGGTTTACTTTGATGTTATTCAAAGTATTCTGTATTAAATGAACTTGTTCATTCCATGACAGCTCAAGCATTTTGTGTTTAAAATTGTTCTTCAACATATATATTTGTAAACGTTAACAACAGCCCAGAATGTCGTAATTGTTATACTGCCCGTGAAATCCCGTAGGCCTATTTAAATATTCCATTTAGGGATTTCTTTGAAAATTAATTTCATATTTTTTAAATGATTGGTCAAATATTTTTCTTTTAAAATTATTAAGAATACTGTAAAGTAAAATTTACAACAATGTTTTCCAATCTGTTTTTGAAACTTATATTTGAATTATGCAAAAGTGTTGATTAATTTTCAAAGAAATACTGTACATATAGATTAGTACAAGAATTGCTGTGATGACATCACAACTTATACTCAGTACAAAAGTCATTTTTATGTGGGCATTTTTTTTTTTCAATACCTTCCCTCTATAACATTGAGATTTCAGCATGTTTTCTTACCAATCTGTTTCTTAAATTTTTCTCTATCAGATACATAAATTTGTCGTAATTAGAGGAAATAAATTATGCAACAATTCTTTTTACTTAAAAAGTTTCACCAAAAATTTGTTATTTCAAAACTGTAAAGATGTAACTATCCAAAATTAAAGACACATGTTCACAAACAAACAATTTATGAACGTCTTGATTATTAATATTTTAATGTTTAATTTAATATTTTATTATTTGAATATGTGGGAACCTTTACGCAGTCAAAATTCAATAAATGCTATTGCTTTTTAAAACCTTTGAAAGACTGTTTATACACAAACAAATTCGATTTGTTCTTTTAATAAAATTTTGAAATTACGGAAAATTGGTATATGTACAAAATTAAAAAACTTGAAACTTAATATAAATGCAAAAATTCAGAGAAATGAACAGATGAAGCTGATTGTTTTCCACAATGTATTTTTCCTCTTACTTTGAAAGTAAGATATGATGATAATGAACTTCTTAAAACTTGTATTGAACATCAAAAATGCAGAGAAATAAAGTTCACTTCCAATAATGCCATTCCACCAGTTTTTTATTTACTATAAAGACTTGCTTTCCCCACCTAGTTATCCTCTTAAATTGATCCTTATCTTCACTCATTCCATAAGCCAGATGGTTCTAATATATTCCAAGTTGCAGTATATGTACACTACCTCAGTGGTACCTACCTAGAAAAACATTTTCCTCCTAAAAATAAATGCAAAGTAATACACTTCTCCTACTTCTCCAAAGCCAACATCAACATTTTCTTGATTGCCAAACACACCATCTTACCTACACCCACCTGGACTATTCAACTCCCCCCCCCCTCTCTCCCTTAAAGGTTTACCTTGGTTTTTCTTCCTTCACAAAAGCTCTCTACAACCCAGCCTTCTTCTACTCCAAATACTGTCAACTCAGTAGACATTTCCATGACTGCTCTTTCCTCTTCACCGACGGCTCCACATGGGAAGGCTCCTTTGCAGCCGCTGCCGCCTGTCCTGGCCTCACCCTCTCCTCAGGGTTATCTGACGACACCTCTACTCTGTTGAGGCGAAGGCCATCCTCCTAGCCTTAAACTTCATAGAACTCTCTTTTTGCACCGTTTCGTCATCTTTTGTGACTCTAAATCCGTTCTCACTGGCATCTTCAACATGTTCTGGCCCAACACTTTCATTCTACAAATCCTCAACAAACTCCACACTCTTTCCTCCCTAGGAAAGAAAATTATCTTTTTTTGGATTCCCAGCCACGTTGGCATCCCTGGCCACGAGAGAGTCGACAGAGCCGCCATCAAAGCTCTGTCAAATAACATCTCTCCTTTTCCTATTCCACACTCAGACCTCTGTTTCTCCATCTCCAACTACATCAACAAAACCTGGCAAAACTCCTGGAATTACAAAACCAGTAATAAACTTCACACCATCAAACTCAAAGTCAGGACCATTACCCGTTTTCATAATTAAAACCGCAAGGAAGACATTGTTGTCACCCGCATTCGCCTCGGCCACTCCTCTTTTACTTACTCCCTCTCTTGTCTGGCTCCCCTGCCCCACTTGCAACATTGATCTCTCCACTAAACATATTTTCTTAACCTCAATCTCGGACCTATTAAAAAACAATTCTTCCTTAAACATCATTAACTTCCTCTACAACAACCACCTCTTACACCACATATAATCTCCTCCCCTCCTACACCTAACTTTACACACCCCTTTCTTTTCACAACGTTTTCTCCCACATTCAGCTTCTCCCCGTTATCTCCTTTACAAACCTTCCATCTTCTCACTATCCTAACTCTTACATCATTATTTATTAACACCCTCCTGGCACATTTGGCTCTGACTGTTGCGGTGCCGTTGAACATCAACAAACCAACCAAACCAAACCTGAATCCATTAATTGATGTATAGCATCTTTTTCCTGTTGTAAATGCTGTCCATTAAACATGAACATCTAAATATTCAAATAAAAATATGTATTGGCAACATACAAAGATTCATGAATATAAATATAATTGTAAATAGTTTCTTTCCAACACATTGGCTTTCTTTCTCATTACAATGTACTGTATATGAGGTTCTTTAAATGTGGCTTTCAGTTCAGCACAAAGTTCAAATGAAGTGGACACTATTTTGCCAAAAACACATTTATATTTATCAAGCAATCATTAGAAAATTTTCTCTTGCAGTTATTATTTTGATTAAAGAACAGTTATACACCACTGAGTTATACGCCACTGCTAAGTCCTATTTAATCTCTTGCAGGGTCTGAACATAACAAATCATATATTTTACCTAAGATATTCTCCCTTTCCATATTTCCATTTTGTTAATGATTTCTGTTTTCTACTGGAAGTAACTGGGTATTTTATCTAAGATCTGGTCAAATCCGGTTCTGGCCGGACCCAAAAATTTGGATCCATTTGGGTCCGGTGCATCTGTAGGTACGGCCCTGGTTATCATGATCAACATTTCTAAAGTACAGGTCAATATATCTGCTTCCAATTGAAACTCTATATTTGGCTTGAGTTTCATGATGTTCTTCAGTAATATGAAATGTTTTTCTGTTGACTTTGTCAATTTCTATCTTAAAAATTAATGAAAAATGTTCCTGCATTGAAAGGAGATTTTTGTGCATAATGAATCAAACATGAACCTTCTGAATCATCACTGCAAATTGTTATGGGGCTGAACATTTTTCAGGGAATAAATACTGAAATTTTTTCTAAGAATAGTGAATGGGGGAAAACATTTTATTGGGGAAAACATTTTATAAGTATTACACTTCAGTTTTCTCCTTTTCTATGCAATAATTTACGGAATAGACATAAAACAAAGATCAAAAAATGTATTTTGTTAATTTGAAGATGTAAGTAATTTGTCTGTTACACATATGTATTATTATTTGATAGAAATAAATTGTGTCATTGTCATCATTGTCAATAGAAAGAGCACCCTCTATTATTTTTTCGACAAGGGAATTCACGTTAGTATATATTTATATTACAACTCTTGCTTATTCCAAGTCATTACCTAGAATTGTTTGCTTTTATGTTTCTGTGGCCCCTTCAATGACATCATATCTATTTTAGTTAATCATACATGTACATGTACATCAATATTTAGGAACTATATTTACTGTACAATAGACATCAAATATTGATTAACAAATCTTTAAAATGTATTTTATTGGAATGTGAAGAATTTTCATTGGTCTTGAAAATGTTTTCAAGATTAAAAAGAGTAAATGGTGCATTGGTGATATTGCAAAAATTTGCGTAATTCTTATTGTGTTTAGTGTAGACAAAATTGATTATGTCTGTACATTATAAAAGGTAAGTAACTATTTACAATTTACCCTTTGGCCTTTTAAATCATGGGAAGTATTTTCATAACAATGGAAATTTGTTAACATTCCAATAATACACAGGTTCTAATAAATGTTTTAATTTCAAAACAATTTTCTTCTTATATATAGCATCTTATTGGAAAAACTATTTCTGTTGATTAGTGCTGTCATGACATGTCGATCGATTATCACAATATTGTGATATCTTCTTTTCCCCAACATGAAGTATGCCTCAACACATATCGCGTTACCAAAAACTAATACTCATCTAAGAAATTTCGCACAACTAGGCTAGGCTACTTCGTATGTTTCAATTCTAACATTACGGTATTAGATCTTAAAGTCAAGTTAAGGCCAATAAAAATGTGCAAAAAAATCATGAAAATGAAAAAAAATAATCAAAAATTGTGCTCCTTTATCCCACAATGGCACGCTCCGATGTAAGTTGGCAAAAAGAACAACAAATTGGCCCAGATCATGCCACTCAGGCTCTCACTTTGATGATTCATGGTCACGTTGGCTGAATTACCAAATACATGAGTGATGCGTGATGAACGTAATAGTCACACGATCATGTCGTCTGCTAGATCTGCAAATCATTTTTTCTTGCCTTCATCATAAAAGAAGTAACATTAGTGATATTAACAATTTGTGTCGCGAGTCAGTTTCTTGAAAATTATCACGATATACCAGTATATTGTGATATTTTTTCCATAAAAATCAATACGTAATAGAGGCATGTCGTGACAGCACTACTGTTGAACTTGATTTAAAGTATTTTTTTAAAACTTCTGCAGTTGGTTAATATATTTGTTAACATAATTAAAAGCATCTTGTGTGCCACAAAATTTCGAATAGAAATAAGAATACATAAATAATTATAAATATGATAATGAGTGGGGGAAGTTACTTTCTCTCCTAGTCTGATGCCATTTTTACAAATATTTCTTACAAATTTCAACTTGAAATGGAATAAGTTATTATGATGATTGTCTATTTTATTGTCTTCATTTGTAGATAAGTGTTGCTGTCCCCATGAACCAATAATTTTAATCTTTCCTAAATTAGTGGTGAAGATATCTTTTTTGAAGATGTGTTCTGTAAAATGATGTAAACTGCATACAGAAATGTCTAGATAGCAAAGATTAGGAATTTGTTTGATTCAGATACTATACATGCATAGCCAGAAGCTTATTATTGATTTATCTGGATTAGGTAGGAGCATCTTGTTTTGAAAAGCAAATTAAACAATAAATCATTGAGGTCAGCACTGATCATGTGACATGGATTTTAGAAGGTGCACTGATTGTACCAATGCATAGGAGACTACATATTAATGTCACATCGGAATTCTATAAGTATTTACACTTATGTACGTACTTCTACCACCAACGAGAAAGTGTAAGCAATAAAAGTCACTTGGACGGTACATGTACATGTATCTCAAGTTCCTTGACTCCGAAATGCTTGATATTAAAAAAACAATTTGTGCTAACATGTTTGTATTATGGGGCCCGGTGATAATAGAGTAGGGTATTTAATCCCTTAAAGCTACAGTAGTCAATGAACGCATTCTGTGAATCAGACATTGTTGTGTCGAGGGGAGGAGATGTTTGTGCGATGAGAGATGATGTATTTCATCATACAGATGAGGTCATTGATGAATTCCATCGCTCCTTTTTTTATTGGTCTACAATCATGGCCATTAAAGTAGATAGGACAAATTTCTCCTTTTCTCCTCGATCAATGATGAAATTTGTATTTTACCTTGTGTTTTTGCAAAGCACACAACATTGAAAGGGGTGGGGAAATGCTCTTACTCACTCCCATCTCTTGTCCGGCTCCCCTGCCCCTCTCTGACCCACTTGCAACATTGATCTCTCCATTAAGCATATTTTCTTAACCTGTCCCCTATACCATAACTCCAGATCTCTTTTCTCCTCACTCTCCTCAATCTCGGACCTATTCGAAAATAAATCTTCCTCAAAGATCAAGTTCCTCCGTAACAACAACCTCTTTCACCACATATAATCTCCTCCTCTTCTACACCTAACCTTACACACCCTTTTCATTTCACCTAACTTTTTCTCCCACATTCAGCTTTTCCCCGTTATCTCCTTAAGACTCCAGCCCTACATAAGTAACTAATACTACCACGCCCATCATTTAATCTAAGCAATCAGGAATTAATTGGATTTTGAAGGATGATTAAATCATGGGGTTGGTAGTATTTGCCTAGGTGTATCGTTTGCACACCAATAATGAAAGAAATGGACTGGAAATTTATAGCCTGAGTTATTCGTTATGCTCCATTATTTATTAGCACCCACCGGCACATTTGACTAACTGTCACGGTGCTGTTAAACATCAACAAACCAAACCAAAAAAAGTTTGATCGATTTTGTTCCAACATTTTTGGCCACGATTGTCCCAACACTTTTAGCCACGATTGTAGATTTCAAGTACAGATATACTGCATGGTGCTAAAACAGAAGTCATTAAAGCATACAAGTATTAGTGAATTTGTGTGTTTATGTATCTTTACTGCTTGCCCATCTGTGCCTCAAGTTGCCTGTCCATTTTTTTTTTTTTTATGTCTGTCCCTATATGCATTGCTCAGGATAAACACCTAATTTTTGCTCTTGAAGAGAAGTGCATTTATATCTGTGTCTGGCTTGAAAAGAAATTTATGCAATGGAGCATAATAGGCATAGGTCTTTCTGAGCATCATCGCTCTTAAATTATTTATTAAAGCTGCACCTAAATCTCCTGAAACATTAACATATTTGTAGCTGATTTTTACTTATTAATGATTCTCACTTATACTTATCAATTTCCCTCAAAAGATTTATTCTGAGAAAAACAAGGCATCAATCAGTTCAAGACATTAGCAGATTCAGGAGAATTGGGTTCAAGGATTCAAAGAAACTAATTGCATTGTAAAGAAAAAAGTCATTGTTTGTTGAGTCATCTGTCTTGCTGCAGTGATATATGATTAAAAGACTTTCTAGTCTGACGTAAATTCATTGAAGCTTTGAGATAGTGCTAATTGAGTATGCAGAACGTACATGATGTTGAACATTCATGTTGCAGTGTGTATTCTCCTGGTGGTGTCAGATTTTGGGGCTTTTAGGTTTCTTGGAATTTTCTGATGTGTGAGTTGGTTACAAGGTAAAAATACACTCAACATCAATACTATTTTTTTTTTTAAATTAATTTGATTGACTTGCTTGATATAAATAATTGTTTTCTATAAATGATTAACAATATTTTATTTCCATTTTTTGGATATATGTACGTACTTGTTTTTTATGTGATAGATCATTTACACTTGCAGTTTTTAGCTCCACCCATACACAGAGTGTATGAGTGGAGATTATCAAATCGTACGTGACCTCTCATATGTGCCTGTACTAACTTTTGCTTAAAAATGCATCTCCTCCTAGGTTTTTACAGTTTTGCTCTTGAGATTCTGGCTCAAGCGAGATTTTTGTATAGCAATTTAAGATTGTATTTCGTTAAGAGATATTCCATGTATTTTTTTAATTAGAGCTCTCGAAAGGTTTTAACAAAGTATAGGATTTTATGGTAATTTCGCTAAAAATAGCTCTATCCTATTCGCGTTTCGTACCGGTACCGCTCCGGGCCATGGTATTGGTCAGTTGGTATACACGCATGCTTATTAGTTCCTTGTATGGACATATATGTTTAATCATATTGCAGTATTTTCCAATCAGAATTCGGACATTCTGCTATGAATATGCAAATTCTCGTAATCTTATTTAGGTCACGCTGTATCGGATTGGATTACCGAGTTGTATGATAGGTTATGACATAGCCTAGAAGATAACGTGTGAAGTTGTTTGATCATTTTCGCTTTTCGTACAATAAGTCTCAAGTGTCAGTAAGTTTTGTGCTACATTGCATTGCGGGGCTAGAGCGTTATACTTAAATCCACTAACGTTAAGGATAAAGTTTTGTTGGGTTGGTGAACGCAGCGGCATTGCGTAAACCGTAATTTGCCGTATGGGCAGCAGATTGCCAGAAATAAAAGTTTGTTTCAAACCTATAAGTTTTCGTGGACACGTGGAAGAATCATCTCTGGGTACGGTAGTATTCAATGGGGCATCTTAGGGCTGCTAATAAGGTTGTGACGTTTAACCGTTTAGGAAATCATGCTACGTGTAAACGAATGTTAATTCAATTTTTATGTTTGCTTTTTCAAGTTTGCATAAATTCACGAAACCATCTAACCAGCCTTATCATTTCAATCTTTACCCGCTATGTCATTGCCTTCACATTTTTCACCCGGGGTGTTATGCATATCACTAATTATTTCCACGGTACTGGGGATGGGATGCATGGAATGTAGCTAGCTTGTGCTCATGAGGAAGGCGCTAGGCCCAGGCTAGCACTCATTAACATAACCCGTCAAATACACACAAGAAATTTCGGCCTATATCCCTTAATTATCAAATCACAATACACATCACCCAACCACTGATCGGTGTAAAAGTAAATTTTGCCCCCAGTAAGTTTTGGCCTCCCGGCTCTTATTTCCTAGGAAATGTGGGCCCCCAGACAATTAAGCCGTAGCCATCCAGTAAATTTGTTCCCTCCTCATAGTAAAAAAGTACGCTAGGAAATTTGGGCCCGTCCCTTCTTTCCTATGAAATATGAATACAACAACTTTAATTCTTTTCCGATCTACCTATTCCTAAAGTTGGCCCAGAAGAATTTGCGTTAAAGGTTAAAAACACACAAGTCATGAATCAAACCACGGTAGCGATGCAAAGAAATCAAAATTCATACGCAACGATGTCCTTTGGCCTATCGTTTAAAGTATCCCAGCTTTTAATAGTTCTAATGTGCAGTGAAAACATTAAAGAAATTCTCGTTTCACATCAATTGTGATAAAATTACAGATTAATTCGTGTCTTTTATTATTTACTTCAAAGAGTAACAAATATTTCAAAATAATAATTGTATTTACGGACGGATTAAATGTTTGCCTGGGTATTGTTATTGTTTTACGACCGGATTACCAGGAGTTGTTGCTTGGCTTACGAATCACAAAATCAGCACGTGTTGTCATAAATTAATGCGGTAATAGCCTGCTCTTGCTCAAAACTCGGTAATATTCTCACGCCGTGTGATCTGTCATCCCCAGTTGCGGAAGTCACACGTGGTCGCTATAGCGTCTCTTAACATGAGTACTTACGGACAACAAACAATTATTCTCGGTTTTTGGGAAAAAACTTCAAACACTTGAATATTTATTGCTATATAACAGCCCCATTAGTGCTGATTTGGGTTAAAATACATTGGCGAAATCATTCAAAAGCTATTCCAAGTGCACTAAATTATACTGTGCAGCAAATTAGACCGCATCACTGCTCTAAACGCATTTTGGCAGTGACCCAGATTTTCCTCGCAGCAGTAGCGACATTAAAGGGAATTACGTAATCCCGATGATTATCATTACATGGATAGGATGAATGTTAAGTTTTATATTTCAAGTGTTTCCTTAAGTTTGAACAAACAGAAAAACGAAAACGGGGAAGAACCAATTTTAATTTCATATTAAAGTAGCCATGCTAGTTACGCGAAACTTACATTATGCGTTCATATCAAGGTTTTTATTTAGGTCCTATCATCAATGATGACTTGAAATCGACAGAGGCGGCGGAGCTGGGAAGGGGGTGTGCGGGCTTCAGCCTAATAATTTTAGGTGAACGTATCACATGTCACCTTATCTCATTTAATCCCCCAATATTTTGAACGCTCCGCCACCCCTGATAAGACAATTGAATTCTGAGATGGCATGGGGTGGATGAGATGCAGAAAAGCATTTTCATACAATGAATCGTTGACACTTCAGGGCCGTAAATTCACATCTTCAACGTGAAGGAGCTTGCTTGGCTTCTTATCCAAACTTGGGGTCACAAGATACGAATTGAAACTCAAACAAATCCCCCTCCCCCACCCCAATTGTGTACTATTTTTTTTTTTATTCTATAGGCCTATACTTAAAAAGTAGGGGAATATGTATCCCGGGAATCACGGCAGTGCTTTTTCCAGCGAAACTAAAACTAAACAAATTGGAAGTCCTATGCAGAAAAAATCAAACATGCAAACGTCATAGCCTAACATATTTTTTTAAACATGTAGATGGTTGCTAATGTTCGTAATTTTGTTTTTACAATGTATTGTTGCAGAATATGCTGCACTCAAAGTGACCTTTGCTCTCCGATAACGTCGGTAATCGACCGTTACATAGTGGAAACCTCCATTAACTCCTACATTAAGATTAATACAAAACGGCTTACAACTTTTGTTAGAAGCATATTTTTTCAACTGTCACTATTCTTAAATAAAAGAGGTAGTATGCTGCATATACCCGGCCCTAAGTTCGCGAATACCGAGGGCCATGAAATCAGGTGCGTTATTATTATTTTTTAAAGAAGTATTAAGTATTTTCTCTCGTTTCTTTCTTTTTAGTGAGATAAGTATATTTTATCCTTGTATTATCTATTTTATTTCTTTACTGTTAAGCATGCAACAGTAGTTTCTTATTTTTCATTTGCTTTATGTTTATTTTAATAACCTTCTTTTTTTTTTTCGTTCTGCGCGATTTTTAAAATTTTTAATTCTTGTTCCTCGCATTTCAGATACTGTCATGTCTGGCATAGGAATCAAAAGATTTTCTTCTATTCAAATTGTTTACCTAAATCAAAGGAGACATATTCTTGCTTGTATGACCCTGGGATTACCATTATCAAACACTAAGGGCCGTAATTATTGGAAAGTCTTCCCTGCCCCTGGCCACGCACCACTATATACCCAATATTGAAGTAAAAATGTGTTTTAAAAACATGTTAGCCTCAGATGTGTGTTAGGGTGTGGTGCGTTAAGCCTGTCCCCATATGTGAGTAAGAACTCCGACGTAGCATGATAATTTTGAAGTTTATGTTGTACGTCCCAGAAAGAAGTTACACAATATCCTACAGCAGCAACTACTACAAACTGACAAAACGATATATGAATACAACATTTTTAGGCCTACCCTCTGTGTTCCCCGCCATTATGAGGGAATACTCCCACAATAGGGGTATTCCCCCTCTCTACCCTATTTAACAATTTTCTTTGTCTCCTGTTGTATAAATAAAATTCGTTCTCCACACGACCGTGGCAGTTACACTTGTATTTAGCTATTGATCCCATCCAATATTTTAGTCTATTTGCCTACTGGGGACAAGAAATACCAATAAAAAAAGATACGTTGGACGAAATTTACCATCCCATTTTCTGTAGCCACAACCGCCTCTGCTCAACGCTGTTTCTCCCCTCCCCCTACCCTTACCCTCCACCCTCCCCTCCACCCTCCCGATCCACCCTCCCGATCCACCCTCCACCCTCCACCCTCCCCTCCCCTCCCCCTCCCCCCTCCCCTCCCCCCCCCCCCCTCCCCTCCTCCCCCTCCCCCCCCTCCCCTCCACCTCCCCCTCCACCCTCCCCTCCCCTCCACCCTCCCCCTCCACCCCTCCCGCTCCACCCTCCCCCTCCACCCTCCCCCCCCCTCCACCTCCCCCTCCACCCTCCCCTCCACCCTCCCCTCCACCCTCCCCCTCCACCCTCCCTCCTCCACCCCCCCCCCACCTCCCCCTCCACCCCCCGCTCCACCCTCCCCTCCCCCTCCCGCTCCACCCTCCCGCTCCACCCTCCCGCTCCACCCTCCCGCTCCACCCTCCCTCCACCCTCCCGCTCCACCCTCCCGCTCCACCCTCCCGCTCCACCCTCCCGCTCCACCCTCCCGCTCCACCCTCCCGCTCCACCCTCCCGCTCCACCCTCCCGCTCCACCTCCCGCTCCACCCCCCGCTCCACCCTCCCGCTCCACCCTCCCCCTCCCCCTCCACCCTCACCTTCACCCTCTCCCTCCACCCTCCTGCTCCCTCTTCCCTCCCCTTCCCCCATCCTCCCCCTCCACCCTCTCCCTTCACCCTCCCGTTTCACCCTCCCGTTTCACCCTACCGCTCCACCCACCCCTCCACCCTCCCATTCCACCCTACCGCTCCATTCTCCCCCCCCTCCACCCTACCGCTCCATTCTCCCCTACCGCTCCATTTTCCCCCCCCCTCCACCCTTCCCTCCACCCTTCCCTCCACCCTCCCCCTCCACAGGTAGGTCGTTTTAAATAAATTATTTCCACGTGGATGTTTGGAAATACGAAGATTTTTGTTAAGTTCAAGGGGAAAACAGTAATTTCTTCATCAATTATGGTAAAAAGTCAAATGAAACACAATTAGGGGCATAACTTTAAAACGAAATTCCATTATATTTCATGTGTATGTTTCTTTGAAGTCACAAACAAATTTGGCAGCATGATTTCTATGTTATGTTTCGTTCCTCATTAAACAAGATTTTTTAACAGTATTTGACAAAGAAATTACATGAAATATATGATTTTTTATCGGGATAATAATTTATTTAAGAACTAATTATGTAAGAATAAAAACACCAGATATCAATATTTAAGTAACGATCGTACATGTCAACTTGACTTTAACACACTCATACGAGAAGCAGGAAGTGCATGTTTGCACATTACATAGTGAATATAACGGTAGCGTCTTCCAAGTGGTGGATTAGCATGGGTTGCTATGGAAGGTCTATTAATAAGAACCGACGACGACGAGTAAACGCACAATTACAATGACGGGTTGTCACCTGCGTAATCGCTTATGATAGTAACAATGCTATCATGAAACGCTTAATACGATCCGGACGAGAACACAGGTACGACGTACGGACAGATATAACATCAACAACCAAGTCAATGTCCACGGCCTTTGATAACCAGTTGTGGTGCACTGGCGTGTCTACCCAACCCAGGCTTGAACCCAGGACCTCGTGGTCTGTAGACATGTATGATAACCGCTACACCACAGTAGGTAGATAATTGTTAAGAACCTGGCGAAGATTTCGCTTTATACTTGCGTTAAAAGGGCGTCCACTTATGACAACTGGCCTTACGGTTAAACGGTTATGGACCGTAATGGTGACAGCTGTACATTTATGAAAAAATGCTAACTGTCACAACCTTAGCTGCTAGTTTGGCGATTACTGGCTAATTATAACATATTTGGCCGTTTTGAAACATGTTTGGTTAGTAATCTTTTTCAGTACCGGCCAAATGAAATTAATCTAACATTTATGAAGATTAATGTGTAAATGTTAAACTTTTGTTATGTTTGCAAAATGTATTTTCTAACTATATGTTGTGGTGGAATTTACCTATGACCTCGCCAACGTCATTAATCAAGTGAGACATGATGGCACCATGCATTGAATGTCACATAGCTTTTGTTAGAAGCATAATTTTTCAGACATCGCTATAACATGAACCTCATTGCACCCACCGCAAAACTAAGTCATTACTGAGAACCAATCTGACAGTCATTCACAACTAACCTCGTTTGGCACATATGACCTGACTGTTAAGGTGCCATTACACCCAAACAAACAAACTGAATACAACTCATACGGGAAAGTTGAAACTCTTGAATTTTTAACATGATGAATAATTGCCCACAAATGGAATGCACCTCAAATCAAACTTTAAAAACATCATAAAAGTACATATGACAAAAATGAAATCAATGAAAGCAATCAATTCTTCTTGCATTGTAATGGGTTGAGCTATAACATCATTGATGTCTAGTTTTAATTAAGGTTGATCTAAGTTCCAGGAATTTGGTATGCACTACAGCGTGTGCATTAAATGTTAATTTTTAACGTGTAAAAGTTTTGAGAATTGTACTGAACATTTAAACTAAGTTTCAGTTGTTTAAACATTAACATGTGTAAACGACACAGCCCTAATCATTTATAACATAAGCCATTAATTCTGTGGGCAGGGATCAACAAACCAACCAAAAATCAACATGCCTGCCAAGCTGGAGTACATGTACAGTATCTGAAATTGTGGTTGTCCTGAAAGCTAATTAAGTTTAATACTCATGGAAGTGTTTTGTATACATGCAATACAATTTTTGCTAAAAACTCAAGTTGTCCATCAGGGCAGGCTAAGGAAATGTCATGGTTGGCCAGATGAATTTTTTGGTTGTCCTGGGCAGCCGGACATAGTTGTTAAACGCTGCCTTTGGGATCCCTAGAATATGTGAATGCAACAATGTTACTGAAATTATTTCCGACAGGGATATTTCAAAATCCCCCCTAATTCATCACAAATAGGCATATTGATGCCTAAGATTTAAAAATGGTGTAAACATGGTTATATTGTTTTGATGGTTTTTGTTGTGACTTTCATGGTTTCTGATAGATGTTAAAGCAGCTTAGCAAATGTTGCATCTGCATGTCCATTAAATATGGCCAATGTCCTCACCTTTTAGTGGGAAGCTCCTTTAATGTTCTTCTTACAGTATTTGGCGGTCAAACAAAAATCATCTGCGGCGTCACGAGTGCTTGAAGGTATCTGCCGCGTGTCATCAGAATTCACAAAGCCTTTTAAAGGAATATTCCCATGGTTTTTTGTAATATTCCATGTTTTTTTGTAATATTCCCATGGTTTTTTGTAATATTCCCATGGTTTTTTGTAATATTTCCATGGTTTTTTGTAATATTCCCATGGTTTTTTGTAATATTTCCATGGTTTTTTGTAATATTTTATTTGAAAGAGCATACTTTTAGAGACAATTTGGTACAAGAATCAGGTTGATATCATATTCTGTTCAGGAGATATGGATTTTACAAACATTCCCAATTGCATTTTAAAGTTTTTGTACAGTATGAAGAATTCGTGTTTGATGATGTCATAGAGGCAGTTCCATTGCAAATGTTGATGTATTTCTTTGAACGTTATTTGGTTGTTTCTGTATGATAAGAAACAATTTTCCAAAAGTTACTGGAGTAGGGTATATTTGGCAATGTATGAAAATATCTAACTTTCATCAATTTATTTTTCTAGCAGGTTTTACTAATAAAAAAGGATGATAAGTTTTAAGGAAATACATAAAACTTTGTGGGAGAATGTGTTGCTGTGATGTCATACTGAGCCTTTTCATATTCGTTTATTAGAATTTTTTGTGTACCTTAAAATTTGAATATCTCCTGGTAGGAATAACAAATCAACATGATTTTTGTACTAAATTGTTTCTAAAAATGTTCTCTTATGAAATGTTACGAAAAAACATGGGAATAATCCTTCAATAACATTTTTGGCTGCATTAACAAAATGTTCATATTCTTTTTTTTTAAATGTCAGGAATGTATATTAATTAAGATTGACCCATGAAACGGAAGCCAATGTACCAGATGTGTACCCCTCTTCAGATGTACTGTAATGAGAGTTATGTTATGTACTGTACGTGTACTAGCTGTGCATCTTATAAATGATGCAGTATATTTTAGTCTAAACAAATGCACATCTTACACTCAGAGAGATGGATAAGAGGAAAAGATAAGATAAGAAGTAACATCTGAGCCCAATGTTCTAATCACATTTTTATCTTCTGTCAAAGACGAGGATGGTAGTGCTGTTATCGATTAGTGATTAATTGCTAATTGCTCACAGCCTCACAACTCTTCAAAATGTTGAGTAAAATAATTACAATTGTGAGCATTCTATATGGGTGGTCTAGTGTACGAGCTAGAACTATGGGCAGCTCTAAATTCAATGTATTGGTGGGCTCTTCAAAAACTAAACTGGGGTGAGTCTGCAGTATAAATAAAATATTTTGTAGCAGCAGTTGTCAGACCAGAGCAGTGACACTTCAGCAGTGCTAAATAAGGCCAAAAACAGCAGCATTTCTTGCTATTATTGCATTTATACACCTGTTTAAAGGTCATCTTATCCCAAGAGCTTTATTTTCAATTGGTTTTATCAGCCTCACAGGTAATTTTAAAACATGATGTTTGTATTTTGGTGAGATTCTTGACCTATTTTTTTGTGGAAAATGCATTAACTTTTTGTATAGAAGCTGTAACAGTTCCTCGGAAATTCCATTGAACACTTAAAAAAGATATGTTTTTTTCTAACAATTTTTTTTTGAAAATTGATTTTGATCAATCCCTAAACACTCACAAATTTTGGCGATTAAACGTTTAGTGAATTAATCGCAAATCAACAGCGCTATAACACGGTAGGAAGTACTTGAGATGTTCTTTTGTGTTTGTTGGAAATCCTTATCAGTTAAAGGTGTATGGACATAAAGCAGCATCATAAGCTTCAATTGCTTTAAACATGTTTAATGTTTGAAGTTAAAAACGGGATTTGCGTTTAGTGCAGTTGCGAGAATCATGCAATCAGTTTTCATGATCCCGCACGAAATTAGAAGCAATGTGGAATGGTCGCGCACAGCTACAGGGAGCTGCTGGCTTAGACAAGTGTTGAAATCTGCGCTAAGCATTCAGGAATAACATTAGGCCTCAAGTTAACGATATAAATTTTAGCGATAGAAATGAAATCTCTTTGTACAGATACCTTAAGTAAACCGTAAGCTTCTTTAATTTTCACGCCTGTCACACGATATTCTTCGCCAATTGCATTGTCATTTTTGTAACAATTGATTCTCAAGTCTTCGACTGCATTGGATCAAAGTTTTTTAAGCAGTCAGAAAACTTCCGGGTTTAGCCTTATCCGGGATCTTCCATTTCAATTCTGGAATGGTCGGAGCGATATATGAGGGTCTATCACGAAACTATTTACAGTCAGTTTCTCCAACATGGTAGCTGTTAGTAATAAGAACTCAGCCATGTACAACGATGGCTGTATGCGGTTGAAGTATGGGAATATGCATAGATTGCCGGGGAGGGGGAAGGGGTGGAGAAGGGGTGGTCATGTGGTAGTTAGATAACTCTTAGGTATCGTGGCATATAAAAACACTTTTTTTTTTGTGCAAAGATGTTCTTTCTTTATTGCACTAAAAACTTGGTTATAATAGCACAGCATGTTGCTAGGTGTCAGGGGGGTTTATTTGGTATTTCAACATTCCCTGATTTTTCGCGAAACTTGAGGTCAAAAGTCATGTTTAAACGAACGAAAAATTGGCCGTTTAAATGGTGAAGAAACTGGTGCATACATCTGACAACCATATACCAAGTATGGTATAAATCCACCTTAAAGATCTTGAGATATCATGTTTACAAGCTTGTTAACAGAATTTTACATTTAGCCCTGCCTACTAATCAATATTCATGACATCAGCACCAAAAACAATAGGGATCATCTACAGACCACAAAACACCCATATGCCAAGTATGACTAGTACAGACCTCTGTGGTGTAGTGGTGAGTGCTTTGCCTTCTCACCCATATGTCCCGGGTTCAAATCGTCTGCAACCAGTGAGTTCACAACTGCTTATCAAAGGCCGTGGCCATCTTGATATAATGCCCAGTACTTTCGGAACGTTAAACCTTGCTATGCTATGTTATGACATAAATCCACCTCACTGTTTTTGAGATATCATGTTTACAAGTTTGTTAACAGAATTTTACATTTAGCCCTGCCTACTAATTAATCAATATTCATGACATCAGCATTAAAATCAATTGTGCTTATCTACAAACAACAGCACATCCATATACCATGTATGACGTAAATCCACGTCACCGTTCTTGAAATATCATGTTTACAACTTTTTTAACATAATTTTACAATTAGCCCCATCTATTAATTAATATTCATGACATCAGCACCAAAACAATATGGATCTCTTACAGAACACAACACATCCATATACCAAGTAGGACATAAATCCATCACAACATAGAAAGAACCCAATATTTAAAGATATACAATAATAAAGAAATTGCTTCTAATCCAAAGTTAGCATCCAAACCACGTATAATTTCTGCCTCTGGTTTAAGAAGTGGTATAACACATACAGTACAGTACCTCACATGAATATATTTTGCTTATCCACAGTCCTTTTTAGCTTTTAAAGAATAAAAAATAATAATGGCAATGTTTTAATAGAAAAGTACACAAAGATTATGGAGAATGTGATCACATGCCGCTTGTCACCAATCATTAGTACACAGTTCTTACAGAGCTATCAAAAAAAGATTTTGCATACACTTCATATTTTTTAAATTGCAGAAGAAAATTTTGTTTGTAATCCATGCTGTATTTTAATTTGCAAATAAAACCAAAATTGTCTACAGTGGGTATCACTTGTACTTAAAGCACGAACACATTGACAAATGACAATTGTGACATGTGCTTTATGCCATTTGCATGCACTACAGACCACATTTTTATCACAATGAATCATCAAAATTGATTTGGGTGATGACTTCAGCATGCACCACCAACCATGCAGTGTACATGTCAACACCATTCCAGGAATTTCCAAGTAAGTACAGTAGATCATAGTGCAATTGCTAAAAATACATTTACAAAGAAAGTTCTTGCTACTCAGCACTTGCATCTTGGTTTTTGCTGTATACAGTGTATAGTGTTAACTAGCAAGATATTTAGTGTGTTTGGCAATTAAGGGATTGAAGATTATCTCGATTGACACCACATTTGTCTGTGTATATTCCTGTTCGGTCAACTGAAACATTACTTGTACAGAATACATTGGCTTTTCCATAGTGCACTTATGTAAGTTACAGTTTATTTTTCATTGGTATTGTACAGTAGATTAGAGTACTGTGTAACCACAACTGCTGTAGCCTGTACTGTATATTGTGTGATGTATAACATTTGTGTTGTTGTTGTGTTCAGTACGAGAAATCCCATTTTTTGTTTGCATTTGTTTTCTTTATGGAAAAATCTTTGGGAGGTATTTGATATTGACGCAATGTACATCTGCAGATAGTATAAAGAGACATACAGTGTCTTGTGACTACCTGCAGCCTTGTGTAGTGTGAAGATATTATCTTACAGTATTGGTGTACATCTTCAAGTGTTATTGATAGCTCTCCATGTAGACTTCCTTTATGAATTGAATATACTAGCAGGTAGATGCCATTTTAATATACAATGGCAAATTCCCTGATTCTAGCTTGCATGCATGGTGGAATAATTGATATTATTATGCACTTGCCAGTTGTATGACTCACCCCTACTATCCCCGGCAATGTCAGTCAAAGGTGAGTCATTGACATATGAAATAGTGACTCACATGTGCGTCATTGTACCAAATTGTCAGTCACCAGAGTGACTCTGGGGTAGGTCAATTTACTTCAGACCCATTGACTTCGTACAGAGGTGATTGATTTGGGGGTACAAGTCCTTTCACAAAAAAAATTAGTCACCTACAGTAAGTATCTGAGGGGCGCATCAATCAATGTACATGTTTTGTCCACCCACTTTGTACAATGACTCACCTTGTCTGGGGGTGTAGGGGTTAAGTCACACAATTGACAAGTGCATTATTCTGTTCATTTATATGGTAATCTAGACAAGGTTTTCAGGTTTCTTGAAATTCATCCATTAATTAAAGGATATAAAAATTAAAACGCTGGCGTTTGTATGAGTTTGTAGATATTATGTCCTCCTTAGCTTTTGCCTCCTCTAATTGTAGTTATAGGGACGTTGGAATAATACATCCTTACTTACAACTTAGCTAGTGCTCTTTTAACAGCCATCAGACTGTGTTTACAAATTGTCATAAGATAAGCATATTTAGCTTGACTATTCAAAGAGTAGTAGAGCTACATGTATTCTACTACCCTTGGCGATGTCTGAGTCTGGTTAAAGTTTTTGGTTCAAGTTTTCTTAGTTTGTTGGTTAAAGGAGACATAAAGTCTGATACAATCCTTATTTCATATGATCGAGGATTAAAATCTTAAACAACGACCTCAAAACAGCAAGTCAAAATCTTATTCCTATCTAAAGGTATTCATGTTTGAAGTTGACACATGGAGGCTGCCATTTTGTTCAATTCTGTATTGAAATATTGTGCATGATGACATATAGTAATTTCCCCAACAGGACATATGGATTATAATGTATTTCTTTATAAATGTGATTACAGTTTTTACTCCAAAATGATGTGACACAAGGTTTTAACAGCATGTTGTGATAATTTCATGAGTACACGAAAATGTCTTGGACCCTTAAAAAAGAAAATTCTTAATTTTTTAAAAGCTAGAAAACTTGAGTTAGATTATAAAGAAATACAAAGCATTCCAACATCCTGCTGGGCTGATGACATCATTATCTGCATGTTCTGAAGTCAAAATGGCGGCTCCCATAGTAGTATTTAGTAGTAGTATTTAATTTGTTAATAATTACTAAAAATGTGTTAGATTGCTCGGGAGGTATGAAACTTGGTCAGAAGATTTGTTATTTTTAATGAAATAAGGATTCTGTTAGACTTTACGTCTCCTTTAAAGTTATCTTTGTTTGCTGGTTAAAGTTTTTGGATGAGTCTCTTGTAATAATGACATTCCTGAACATGAATAGGAATTAGAAGATTAGTCTTGGGATGAATACAAAAACCAAATAAAAGATTCCTCTCCTCTAAAAAATATTTAATAAGATATGTCTTGGGTATGGGTTTTGGAATAGTTTTCAGCTCAACATCCCTTTAAGGGATTTGAGCTTAAGCGATGATTAACGTAAGAGCCAGATTCTCGCCCGGATACGCTCGGATTTTGCAGCGTTTATCATATCCCAAGTGATTTTTGGATATTTTGCTGTGTTGCTATGTTTGCCTTTAATAGATCGATATGTTAATGCATTAACAGTGCATTGTTGCATAGTTTTAACAAATTTTGCATTCCAAAATTCGCTAAAAATGTTTCAAATACTTAGATTTCGCTCGGCGCAGTCCGAACGAATTTAGCATACATGATAACATTGGCTCGGGAAATACCACTGAATACCTCTGATGGAAAGAAAACTCTGCTTTCAATAGTTCAGTGATTCGAGCCTTAAACTATAGTTTGACACATGCCCTATTTGGGCTTAATATACCGTTTGGAGTCTATCCCACAGTATAGCCAAATTGGAGTATAACACTTGTAGTTGATTGCTCCTTTGGGCTATAAACTTGGGGTAAAACTATTAAATAGGGCCTACCCTGAATAGGCTATCCTATCATGCATATATTGCAATCGAGACTATCAAAATCACCAAAGTGTAAATAAGCAAAGTCCAAGTTGAGTCCACTGCCACATTACACGCTTGAGCTGGCCTGCAGTAATATTATCCACAATAACTTGCTTATTCTCCAGAAATTATTTGTTTGTGTATAGTTGATGCATAAAATCGCGAGTTTATTCTTGATGTGTATTTGTTCTGGGGTCAAGTAAGTGGTCCATTTTTGACAGAGGACTACACAAAAAATTTTACAGGATTAGTTCAGTGGTTCAAACATGTCCATCTTATATGAAAGAGGACTTTAAAAGAAACAAAATGGTGAAGAAGGGTTCAAAAATCTAATTCCTCTAAGGTGATATTCAAGTTTAAGACCCAATTATCTGTGTAGAAATGACTGGTGTAGTCTGAATTGGCGTATTTATCCTCACATTCTTGATTTTGTTCAGTATTTAAATTATCTTTCCTCGAACTTTCTTCAGGCGGTATATTATTTATACCTTTCCTATATATATATTCAGTTTTACTACTTTTTGACATACCCCATGGTTTTTAAGCCACAAAATGGCAGACCAAAATATGATAGAATATACAAAGAATTTAAGAAATCTGAGGCTATGACATCACAACAAGTCTGATTTCAGTCGTTTCTACACAAATGCTACCAAACTTTAAACTTAGCTACTGTATCTCCGTAATGGAATAAGGTTTTTAAATGCTTTCGGCACTATTTTGTTTCTTTTGAAGTCCTCTATCATATAAGGTATACTTGCTTGACCCTAAAAATATCCTTTGAAATCTCTTTTGTTATATTTTGTTATAATGATTGCCACTGGAAGTGTATTTGTGAGATGCTGTTATTGATTAATTGTGCTTCATTATTTATGATAATTAATTATTGCTCAGAATGGCTAATATACTAGCCATTTATCAGTATGAGTAAAATATATCATAGGTAAAATCATATCTTGTTGTAAGGATGCAAAATCCATATTGATTTTATACAGCAGTATTTTGCTGTTAGTTTGTCTGTTTATGATTTCAATTTCACTCAAAAGCAAATATTGCTAATAAAATTTTCTTCATATTGTAGTTGAGGCTTAAGTTACAGTTTTAACATTTTCAAACGTTATTTAAGCTCCAATACGCAGTGGGTCAACTTGAGTCCTGGCATGCCTGGGGTCCCGTGGGGATTTTGGCCTCTGCAGTGATGTTGGAACCAGTCCTATACCCACCACTAAAACATATATTGAGCTACTTACTACATCATTGATGTTCTAGCATCACAACCAATGGCGCCGCCAGGGATTTGATATTGGATGGGGGGGGGGGGGGCACAAACCCTCTTGGCATGGGGTCAATGGGTCCACCTTAGGGCCCCTTGTGGGGTCCAGAAGCAAAACCCTGGTTGAGGTCTTGCCCCGGTGGGGCTCTTCGCCCTCGAGAAACCTCACTTTTTCCAAGTTTTAGATGCCCCAAAAAGACTGAATGTGTGCAAAGCACGGCTCTTTTAACTAAATTAGGATGAATACAAACGATCTTATATTCCAGCATATAATTTTACAATGATACAGACTACCCCCTCCCCCTATTTTTAATAGGTCAAAAATAGGGGGTTGATATTGGGGCACAAACCATTTTGGCATGGGGTCAAGGGGCCCGCCTTATGGCCTCTTATGGGAGTCCAGGGGCAATACTCGAGTCATCATTCATGAATGAATGCCCTATAGCACCATGTTCTTAATACATGCATGTTCTTTATACTATCTTGAAATCTGAAATACAATTTCTCGGTACATAAAGCATAACTGTTGGGGGCCGGGGTGAAGCCCCAGGGAAACCTTGCATTTTTCAAGTTTGAGATATTTTGACATTTCGGACATGGGAGGGGGTGGGGGAACGTTACACTCCATGATGGCACCACTGATTACAACGATAATAAAGCTTCTGCTTGCATTTCCTAAAAATAGAATAAATATCAAACATGTATTTCTTTCCTACTTGAATTAACTATCCACCAATAAAAAAAAAAAACAGGCTTGTAACCACCCCAAAATATATGTTGAGCTACTACATCATTGATGTTCTAGATTTGTTACGATAATGATTTTCTTGACATGATGATAAAGTAACTGTAGGAATTAAAATAAGGGTGGGATTTCATGTGGAACAGTATGGAATTGTATGTTGGACAGGGTGGGGTAGCATGTTGGTCAGGATGCATTGGCATGTTTGACATGGTGGTAGGGCTCGGAAACAGGGTTTCTTGGCATGTGAAACAAGGTGGGTTGGCATGTGGAACAGGGTGGGTCGACATGTGGGACAGGGTGGAATGGCATGTGGGACATGTGGTGGAGTGTCATCTGGATTTCAGTTGTGATAGCATGTGGGTCATGTATGGCATACTGTATAGTATATGGTTTTCAGGTGTGATTGCATGAAGTATAGGTAGGCATGGGATGATATTTCAGACGGTTGGGATGGAAAGTGGGACAGGCTGGAATGTTCATTATTAGCAGAGAGGGGAGTTGTATCGTTTCCAATGTCTAGTTTGTCATACGTTAAGCAATATTGTTTCTCATAATTTTGCTTTCATGCTGATTGACTCGGCTTGACACACATATTTTCTTAAATTGGAAGTTGTATTACAATCCAAGATGTTCTCTGGGAAAGTGTGTTAGGGGAGGGTACAAGTTGGAAAGGGGGTTTATTGACATTCTTTCACTGGCATTGGCAAGTAATGGCCTCTCCTTTCTTTGTTGTTCAATTGATAGAACTAAAAGAAGTCTTATGGTTATAAAGACTGCTAGCTTTTACATGTTTTCAAAGTTATTACCTCCACCAACGTAGTTGGACGGAGGTTATGTTTTCGCCCCTGTTTGTTTGTCATCAAGATATCTCAACACTGATGATTGGATTCTGATCAAAATTGGTGTGTGGCTTTGTTACTGCCTAAGGACGAAGTGGGACATATTGGAACAGAAGATGGGTGCAAATGAAGGGGTGGGGACATTTTAAGGTGAGTATGTCTTTTGTCAGTCATCAAGATATCTGAACAACTGATGATTGGATTTTGATTAAATTTAGTGTGTGGTTTTGTTCCCCCTTATGTTTACGCTTAACAGGCATGTGAGCTTTTTCAGCTGATTTCAGCTATTTTCCAAGCTAATTTCACCTATTTTCTGTATTGTTGACAATATTGAGCTATTTTGATGGAAAAATTGACAAATTTCAGCATGTGAAACTTTAACTATTCAGCTGATTACAGCTGTTTTCCAAGCTAATTTCATCGATTTTCTGCATGATTGCCAATACTTAGCTATTTTGATAAGAAAATTGATCTATTTCAGCTACTTTAATAAATCATTACGCACATGTCTGGCTTAAGGATGAAGTGATTAAAATTTGGGACACATTGGAACAGGGGAAGGGTGCAACTGGAGGGTTGGGACATGTTTCTTTTTGTTTGTCATCGAGATATCTCAAAAACTGATGATTGGATTCTGATCAAAATTGGTATGTGGTTTTGTTACTGCCTAAGGACGGAAGTGCGAAAAATTAAGAACAGGGGAAGGGTGCAAATGGAGGGGTGGGGACATTTTATTGCGAGTTTGTCTTTTGTCAGCCATCAAGATATCTCAATAAGCGATGATTTGATTTGGATTAAATTTGGTGTGTGGTTTCGTTCCTGCTTAAGGACGAAGTTATTAAAATTAGCGACATATCAGCAGAGGGGAAGAGTGCAAATGGGGGAGAAGGAAATCTTGTCTGTCATCATGATTTCTCTATAACTGATAACCTGATGACAAATTTGGTGTGTGGTTTTGTTCCTGCTTAAGGAAGAAGTTATTAAATTTTGGGACGTATTGGATTATGGGAATGGCAAAAATGGAGGGGTGGGGATATTTTACGGCAAAATTTATCAAGACTTAGTTTAAGCTTTCCAATGAATGTGCTGAACAATGAACTCGTGCCATGAAAGAACAGCCATACAATGAATTTTCTGGACTCCAAAGAAAAATCAAGTGAAGTGGTTTTTGTTATCAATAAAATCAAAACAATTGGTTTCTGCCATGAATGTAAATGATGGAATGCAAATCTACCCTGAATAGAGCTCAAACAATAAATTCTTAGCCTGTATTAAACTGAAAACAATGATCACAAGTGATGATCCGTAAGAGTTTAGAATGTAAATGACAATACAGATCAACAGTGAGAAAGAGATTGTTTGGGGTTCTAACTTGGTGGGTTGAGTGTTTCTGAGGTAGATTGTATTCTGGTGGGGAATGAACAAGAAGTGCTATACTTTAAGTATGGTAACCTTGAGTTTTTTTTTTTTTTTGGTCCTGAAAATATCTGGGAAAACTCAAAAGATACTTTGAAGCTTGTAGTAAAATGTGAGAAATAAAAAGCAAATGAAAATGTAAGTGCACCTTTCAGAGCTCAAGTAATTTGAAATTGTCTGCCCCTGCTACCCTATTCCTGAATATATCTCCCTCAATAAGCCCATTCTCTAGCTTCAAATAGTGGAGCATACTGTCCTTCCGACAGTTCTTGTTTAAAGAAATTGATGATTTGCATTTTTAAAGAAATTGATGATAAGCATTTTTAAATAAATATATGTTAAGCATTTTTGAAAGAAATTGATGATCATGTTTCTTGTTAAGGTGTTAAAAACCAAAAAACCCACCCATACCCAGGATACCCCCATTATATAAGACTGATGATATGAAATGTAGTTTTCTAAGAATTTATCCATGGAATATGAAGTGTAGCATTTAAAGATGGAACTTCAATGAAGGATTTGTTTGTAATGTACAATACTGTAAAGCTCTTAGGCCATGTTCAGGCTGTTCTCTCTCACATTTCTCCGGATCCACCATGATCCCCTGGATGATAACCAAGCTCACTGATTGTAGAAAAAACAATGTCATGTGTTCTCCCTTTAGTGTGAGCTTACAATCATACCCACTGCAGGCGATCTGATGGGATACATGTACATGTAGGTGAACCAGTCAATAAATCGGTCTGAAAAACATGCAAAAGAAAGAAAACAGAGCACAATAATTGTTTACAAATTTCTTCCAATTACCATGATCCTGTGCAATCTCAGCAATATTGTTTGGCTATAAAAGATTATTCTGATTTCCAAATAAGTGTTGGAAAGCATAGTTAGCTTGCTATTCAAAGTTACGTGAAAAATGAAAAACATGCAAAAGAAAGAAAACAGAGCATAATAATTGTTTACAAATTTCTTCCAATTACCATGATCCTGTGCAATCTTAGCAATATTATTTGGCTATAAAAGATTATTCTGATTTCCAAATAAGTGTTGGAAAGCATAGTTAGCTTGCTATTCAAAGTTACGTTGGATTAGCTACCTTAACTACCCACCCCTAGCTACCCTAACTACCCAAGTAGGAGTCCCTTGACAGCCAGGTGTTCTTTTGCCATGAGATGGAACATATGCACTGGCTCGTCTTCTGACATTCTGTGGCCCAGGAATCTTAGTTTGTGGAATCCGACCTGGTATTAGGGGTATGAGTGTTGGCCGGAGTATATACTGTAAATGTCTGTGTTTGGAACTCAGTCCAAACATCTGATATTAATTGTTATTATTCTCTAATATGATGTGTCAAAGGAATTCAGGTTATTCTCTTCTTCTTGTGAGCAGAGATGGAAAATCTTGCAACCCTTCGCATTGCCAGACCTGGACCAATTGAACCAGTTTAGCATAAAAGTTTGCTAATCATCAAAATAGCATAGTTAGACTTGCTATTCAAAGTTACGTTGGATTCTAAAGCAACGATTTCTGCATTATCTACTATAAAATGTTTGAAGTTTTGGCGATGTTAGAGATATTTGCTCAGCAATTTTCAAAATAAGAAATGAATTAAAATTGATTGAATTTCCTGCTTCCCACGAACAGGATTACTTATGCCTTTGTTACAGCCCTTATGACAGGGAGATTAACTTGCTTGTGATATAATGAGCCCTAAATAATTGTGATTTGTTATATAAAGATTTTTTTTTTTTTACCTTTTTGTAATAAACTAGAGCTTGATTATTATATGTACTTATTTCCTTCTGAAATTATAAATTTCCCATGAACCAGGTTTGCATATACCTGTAGTAGTTTGCAAGGTTTTCCAACCTTGCCTGTGAGATAACCCAGGATTCACAAACGTAAAGTAGTATTGTAACACAAATTGTGTCAAATAGCTGAACCTTGGTTGGATGATGGGCAGAAGAATTTCACAGTTGCTCCATTTTCCCAAACGGCGGACTAAGCAAGTGCCTTGCGTCTTTTACTTGCACTTGTTGCCATCATGGATCCTAGGTATTTAAAATCTGGAACTATTAGTATTTTTTTTATCACATTCAGCAATTTGAGCTAAATATAGGGCTCATTAATTTGTTTTGGTTCATATAAAATAAAATGAATAATAACCTCTAAACCTTTGACAAAATGAAAGATGATAGTTTCCCCTGCTTAGTCAGACTCCCCCCACCCCCAGCTACCCTAACTACCCCACCAGGATTTACCACCATTGCATAAGAAATCTGTACTTTGATAGAATCCCCTTCTCAAAGAACCCCCCTCCCCCCACAAAGCAATTTGGGTTCACGACAATTAAAAAGAAAAGAATCATAGATATTAAAACTACTTATTGATATCCCCACAAAGCGATTTGGGTTCACGACATTACAGAAAAAAAAAATCATAGTTATTAAAACTACTTATTGATACATTATATGTAAATGTAATTGGTCGTAATATTTCCCAACAGCCTCATCATGAGAAACCTTGCAGTATGCGTTACACTTCAGAAGTGGTGAGATCTCCCGAGACTGATGAACAAATTCCCCCTTAGACAAGTTTTTCAAGAATTGCTTTTTGAAATAAATATGTTAATGAGTTCAAAATCCTCATTATTAATTAATGAGAATTGACTCGGAAATTTTGCACATGGATAATATAGAATTGAAAGACAGTGAAAAATTATTTTGAATATAATTTTTTCTGAATTGTAAGTTAAGCTTGAAAATTGAAACTGAAAAATAATTATTTTTTAAAGAATTTTGATTTTATTTTATGCAAATGTATCTTCTACATATATGTAAATAGTTCTTGGAAATTGCTTATCGTGAATAACAACTTCAAGAGGTTTCGGAGAAAATCTGGAGTTAAAATGATCGATAAAAAAGAGTGTAGGTTTGATATGACTTGAAAGATTTGTCCTGTTGTGAACCTTGTTTTGAGCTTCTCTACCTCAATTTCCAGCTAAAACTAATACTCAAGACTCTTCTTAAATACAAGCTCCCAAGGCTCCGTATAATAATAACACATCTAGATTTTGCAGAGACGGAAATTGATAATTCTCAGAAATGTTTATTTAAAAATGCTAAAATTCTCCTGGTTGTGTAAGATTGAGAGTAATTTGCAAGAAAAGTAATTTGCCTATCTGATTGGGATAAGTTATCTGTTCAAACTGTCAGCTCATTATGATGGTGACAAATAAATGGGGAAGATGAGGAAATCATCTGGTAGCATAAACAGCCTAGCCTAAACATACTTATGTTACAGTGACTGAATCTTTGCTACTTGGCGCATGACATATCATTTCCAGACTTGGTGAGTAATGTGGTATAATTTTGTTCTTCAATTCGTGCCATGAATTAATGGAGGAAACATTGGATCAGTCTTGTCTGAATTAGCCTTGGTTAGAATGTTACTGTTGTGCTTGAATAAAATGTGGATTGGTGTGAGGATTCTATGTTGGTCGTGTCTGTTGAAGTTGGATGTGGGGTGTTTAATAGCTTTCTTCTTGGCGTTGGTATGGTAAGTATATCTCATTAAAGATATAATGTTTATGTATAGAGGCAAAATGCTAAATCATGGTAGCAAAAAATTTCATCAATTTAATCGGAATAAACATTGACCATTCTAAAACGTTTTAAAATCTCAGGCATCAATTTGCATATTTTATGCAAATTTTTGTGTTGTGTTATATTGGACCCTTGGTATTTTCTTTTGTAAATCCTTTGTTTTTTAAATTGTGTATTATAATTTTGTGAAGTTAGTGCAGCAAATTCTGCACTCTAAATTTGTTTGATTTTATATTCCATGCCCTTAATCAAATTCAAGCTGGAGAATAGATTCCATTATTTTAATGACTTAGATTGTGAGGGAGAGGATATATAAATTGTTATAGAGTTATACTGTAGGCCAAATAATTACTGTAATAGGCTTGTACAGTAACTAGTAGTGGAAGGGAAACATTGTATAGAATTCTTTATACAGTTAGGAAATCCACTCACTGATTTGGTTAAATACATCAGTAAACTGTCAAAAGTTTTGAAAATATTTGAAGATCGTATTGTTATTCGATAAATGGTTTATTTAGTGACAATTTATACCCATAGGTTATTTTAAGGTTTTATGATATCATATATTATCAAGATTATGAAAACTATATCAATTTGCATGTATTAAGACTGAAGCTGTAGAAACAGTCAGTATTTTATTGTATTTGATATGAGTTTACAGTACAGCTTGAATTTTTAATGAATTTAAAAACAATTTAGGAAATATCCTTCTGCCTTTTGCAGACCTCTTGTTTGAAAATTACTGATTATCCAATTTTGCTCCAGGGTTAAGTATACAAGGATTACATTGTGTATTCTGCATAAAGAAATTTACTATATATTAGGGAGGTGGTGGAAGGGAGGGAGGGGGGGGAGACCAGACTTTTGAGACGACATGCTACTGTTTTCAGCCTTTGGTTAGCTTGTATTTGTCAGTCACCAGAGTCACTCTGAGGTGATTCAATTAATTTCAGACCTATTCACTTTGTACAGAGGTGAGTGGTTTGGGGTGACTTAAAAAGAAATGTCAGTCACCTAAGTGACCGAGTTGTGCATCAATGTAAATGTTTTGGTCACCCACCTTGTCCACTTTGTCCGGGGGTGTAGGGGTGAGTCACACAATTGACAAGTGCATAAACTCATGAAAGACCAAAAACTATTTCGGAACTCTTACGTAATAATCTAATCTCTTTTTTATCTGTCGGATCAACTACTGGCCACCAATATCATCTAATACCCTGTCTCATATGAATCATTTTCCACCTCTATAATTGACTGCTCCAATTCCCTCTTGTACAGTTTATGACCATAGTGATTTGAAACTGTTCTTTATTACTGTATGTACTTTGCCTCTTTCTTACTCCATCCTTTAAGTTACAGAAGTTTTAAATAATTTGACCTTAAGACATGACCCGATCTGACCTACGTTCAGTATGCTGTAGATTTTTTGATAAATCTCACAAATCAATCCTCCATCTTGGAGCTGTACTACAACACTCAGAATAAGGGCCAACTACACCATGGCCCCTACCCAAAAGGGGCCCTGACAAAATGGTAATATTACTTAAAACTTTTGCAAGGCGTCCTCACAAAATGTGAATGTTATCTCAAAATTTGTGGCCCCTGAGAAGTCAATTTGCACTTGCATTACATATCTTCACATAAAGGGCCCTCACAAATTGTGAATGTTTCTTCAAAATTTGCGGCCCTTGAGAAGTCAATTTGCACTTCCATTACGTATCTTCACATAAAGGGCCTTCACAAAATGTAAATGTTACTTCAAAATTTGTGGACCTTCAGAAGTCAATTTGCACTTGCATTAAGTATCTTCACATAAAGGGCCCTCACAAAATGTAATCTTACTTCAAAATTTGTGGACTTTGAGAAGACAACACTGGGAAGACAACACTGGGAATAAGGGCCAACTGCACCATGGCCCCTACCAAAAAGGGCCCTCACAAAATGTTAATATTACTTAAAACTTTTGCAAGGCATCCTCACAAAATGTAAATGTTACTTTAAAATTTGTGGCCCTTGAGCTTTGCATTATGTATCGTTAAAGGGCCCTCTCAAAGTGTAAATGTTACCTCAAAATTTGTGGCCCCTGAGAAGTCAATTTGCACTTGCATTACATATCTTCACATAAAGGGCCCTCACAAAATGTGAATGTTTCTTCAAAATTTGTGGACCTTTAAAAGTCAATTTGCACTTGCATAACATATCTTAACATAAAGGGCCCTCACAAAAAATTTGAAATTGTTATAAGAAAATCAGTTATCCTCAAAGTAAGTGTTTTAGCATTTGAGGAAGCAGCTACTGTCAATCTTTAAGTTTTCACAATTAAACCTAAAATTAACAAAGGGCCGCCACACTTTGGATAAGGGACCCCCACCACATCAAGCTGTGCCTTAGGACCAACAATCATTAAAGTGGCTGATCTGTTCTATCTAAACTAATACAAATTAGCATGTTTTTTTTATATTTTTTTTTATAGATAAATGATTGAAAATTTTATTGATATATTTTAGACTATTTAAGTATGAAAAAATGAAATAAAGTAACTTCAATGTTTTAAATATTTATCAGGATATTGAAAATTATGTGAGGGACTGTGTATCCCTGCTTCCATCATTGGTGAGGACTGAAGGAGGGAATTTTTTCCAAATCCCTGATTCAACCACATGTGTTTTGAATATCTTCCTCCTTTTCACTGAATCACCGCCAGTGCAGTACTTCCCAGATTGTACTGTGGCATCTATAGAAACTTGCTCAGCCCTTTTTGTTTCAGATGCGATAGCCTCAGGAATCTCTGTGGTCATGATGGCATGTGTGTGTATGTATTGTATGTATGTGTGTGTGTGTATGTGACAGCCAGCTCGTAAACACGATATTTCAAGAACGGTACTGTGGATTCGTGTCATATGTGGTATACATACAGCCCATGGTCCGTAGAAGTGCCCTATCGTTTTTTGGTGGTGATGTCTTGCATATTAATGAGTGGGCAGGGCTTGATATAAAATCTTGAAATGCTCTTATTTTAACAACTGCATATATGTTTTGTTTCATATTTGATACAGTTATGATGTTAGCTAGTGTGTACATGTTCCTGGTAGAAAAACATTAATTTTCATTAATATGCATAGTGGGTGGGGCTTAATATGATTTTGCTGAAAAGAGCTTGTATATTTTAACAACGGTATATATGTTTTGTTTCATATTTACTATAGTAATGTTTTCTAGTGTGTACATGTTCATAGTATAGAAATGTGGAATTTCATTAATATGCATAGTGGGCGGGGCATAATATGATTTTGCTGAAAAAAGCTTGTAAACACGATATCTTAAGAAAGATAAACTGGATTTAAGTCATATGTCATACACAGATTCCCTATTTTCTGTAGATGTGCCCTATTGTTTTTGGTAGTGATGTCATGATACACAGATAGCCATAGTCTGTGGATGTGCCTTATTGGGTTTGGTGGTAATGCCATGCATATTAATGAGTAGGTGGGGTTAACCTAAAATTCTTCAAATATGATACATGAGCAACTGTATGTCTGTTTTGCATCATACTTGCTATGATAATGTTGTTAATTATTGTGCACATGCTAGTGTTGTTAATAGTTATATCTAATTCATTGATCTGCATCATGCGTAGTGGTCGTGGCTTATGAAAATCCTGGAACAAATAATTCATTATATGCAATGACATGACAGTTAATACAAAACTTGCAAATCAATCAGCATGTGAAAAGAAAAAAAAAAAGCATTGGAACCACAAAACCTTCTGGTTTTCAATATGATATGACATTACATTTCTACTTGCAAGCAATTTGTTGAAGTACTGAAGTACAACATTGGAAGAGCTTAATTACATAAGACATGGACTTTGTTCTTTGCCTTCTGTTTCTACAAATCTTTATCTATCACTGTCAATTTCTCCCTTGTGCTCAAGTAGTTTGAGATATTTAATCAGTGTGCCCACAATTCACTGCCTAACATTCCTATAGTATTGTATGAGATACCTTTTGCATCATTTAGATAATTGATAAAACACGGATGTGAAGAAAACAATTTGCAATTTCAGTATTATCTTTAACCAGTTGAGATTTTGGCAGTGTTCTGGATCGTGATTTCCTGAAGATAATCTGGCTAGATGGTTTTAGAAAGAAAAAAAAAAAAAACCAATCATGTGTTTTCACTTGCGTGCAAGCTTGCAATCAGACCGGCTGTAGGTAATCTGATCTGAATGCATAAGTGAATTTGAAGTCGAAAGATGGGTCATTAAAACATCTGCAGATTATAAATGTACAAGCTAATTGTTCACTCAAAACAAAACTTATAAGAGGATGTTGTGTAACTAACATGATCACTGATCTGTGTTCACAAACTTTTTTGGTGTGTTTAGTGGATCTGATCACCACTGATCACCAGTTCCTGATCATGATCCTACCCTTGCCTAGGATTATAGGGTAAGTGACTAAGATCAGATCTGGTGAGCATTGTCACAGTAAAACATGGCAGATCAGGTCCCCTGCTGTGGTATGATGATCTGATTTCTAGCTTGTCCTGAAGTACACATCCATAACTTATCTATGATGTTGCACCATATTGTCACATTTTGAATTAGGGATACTGAACCCTAGCAAGAGTTTGAATGAAGATCTTTTAGAAGCAATATGTGTACAGTATATTAGGAATTCTCCAGAACTTTTAAGAAAAATGTGACTTTCAAGAAAATAAAACCATATTTTTGAATTTATGATTTGAAATACCTTTAACAATTATGTACATGTACTGTACTTCAGAGAATTTTCATATGTTTGCAGTAGCTGGTTTGGTAAATAATAATTGTGTAAAAAGTGAAACACATCTACTTCAACTTGATTATGCCCCCCCTCTCCTCCCCATAAAAAAATGATGTATCCAGGAGTTGAGGGAGGGAGAGAAGGAAGCCTCTGTAAGGTCAATAAACAGTGAATGACATTGATTGTTATCCTTTCAAGAATATTGCAAATTTGAAAATGATCATCTTGCAGTTATATCTTATGACACTATCTCATAACCACCAAGTGTGACCGTATTAGTGAACTTCAATTATAAAGTTCTCTGAATTAAAGATTTCCTCCAGGTTTCAAATGTATTTTCAGAACCACTCAGCGGATGAGTCACTGTGTTTCTCTAGTAGTACTTTGCTCTTTTGCTCAAGATTCAAGTTCTCTCCTGCTGAAGGTTCAAGTTTATGACCTTATCAGGTTGCAGTGAGTCATGTATGGAACCTAACCCCCATTTCTGATCATCCCCAGAAGATTAATCTTGTATTTGATTTAACGGGTGATGATTTTTTTTCTGCCTGCTAATTTCCACATTTGAAGTATATTTCCTGCTGCTGTGATTACTTAATGCTGTGCTGATTGCCTTGAAATAAGCTTAGTAATGAGTTGGCATACTCCCTGGTAATAGTTCATATTGGAGAATTTTTTTTGGATGGTGTTTTGATGATCATTTCAAAATCGTCATGAGGATTTTTTTGCATAGATAAGGAGATATAGTTTGATTAATTTCAAGGAGTTTAAATAAAAGTAAGGAATTTGATAACAAGTGTTATATGCAGAAAGCTTTGAACATTATATATTTTTTGGGGCCTGGGGTATGGAGGGAAAGGAGGGGGTATGTTTGTGCATACGGTTGAACAGCCTCATGTACATTTTTGATCAACATTTAAGAATATGTAATTCTGATCAAATTTCACTGTATTACTAACTAAAAGAATAATAATGCCAATTCTCTGTCACATATATTTTAATTTTATAATCGTGAAAATATGTTGATTTCTTTTCAATTTGATTCATTTTGAAAAATATTGCACCTACATAATTATATCTCTGGCTACACACAGTACATTACTGTATGTGAGTGTACATGTAATTTCAATCAATGCCTTAGTTCCCTAATTTTATGCTTGTCAATTCAGGGAGTTGTTATTCTAACATGCACGCATGCATGGCAAGTTCATGAGTTGATAGTGCTTGTTTAATTGTGTTGGTTTAATAGGATTAATAAGCAGGATCATGTGATTTGTATGTATTGTTTTTGCAACTTTTCCTTAATCATACTGTACTTAATTCTCTTAAAGCGACTGTGCTGGTATTATGATTATTGTTTGCTGCAGTGTTGTTCTTTGTTGTTATACCTTCATAACTTTCCTTCAAACAGCATCATCAGTCATCAGCATTTATATAGCTCAGCAAATCTTCCTGCAAAGTGACCAACTTTTTTTACCTTTTTCATTTAGTTGTGCATATACATGTACAGGGGTATAATACTGCATGTGTCAAATGCATGTGTCAAATACATGTGAAATCCGCTAGATTTCCTAAAATCAGATTCAAGTGGACACAAATTTCATGCTATTAGGGTGTTTCAGCTGACGTCATGAGGTCACATGACTTTGTTTACATCACCATTTTGTCGGGTGAGAACGATTGTCTGCTGTACACTTGTTTAGACTTACAAACACTTGCATGTTGTTATACAATATAATTTTTGTAAGATAATTATGCCGGAATCTTGCTGTGCCGTTGGTTGCACTAATAGACGTGTATCAGGGAATAAAACAACGTTTTATTGATTTCCATCTGATCCTGATGGACGTTCGAAGTGGGTTTTTGCTTTATGACGTAATGCCTTTCAACCTTCGGTATAGGATTTGCAATGAGCAATTAATGCTAGGTACAGTATGTATGCTTTGTCTGCGTATAAGGAACAATCAGATGACGTTCACGTAAAAGTTACTGTAGTCTTCGTATACCAGGTGAATATATAAAACGTTGGGAAAAAATGAAGTAAAATCGCCGCCGCAAACAAAAACAATAACATTCGCTGAACTGGTAGGTAGGTTAGCAGGCAGTATGTTTGTTGTACGTGTGATGTGTGTCACTAAGCTTGTGAAGACGCATGAAATGCAGAATGCTTTTCAGCAAAATGGCTTCCAGATGAGTTAGGAGTCGCGTGATGAAATCCCTCTAGTGTACAGTGTAGGTTGAAATTGAATTTAGTCAAATCTTTTAAAGATACTAAACTGTCCCCTCTCCCTCTTCACGTAGTCTCAAAGTTAAAACCTTCATTTCCATTAAGATATGGGTAAATCAGAATATCGATTATCACAATGGACAAAAATATTGTAATATATCACCATTTATGTTTTATCTCATAAAACCTTAAAACATAAGAAAAGGAAGCATAAAATAATAGAATATTCTGCAAATATTCTGTTAAAATTTTATTCATTTAAAGAATTTATGAAATTCTGTTTCACAAATTTTGGGTTCCGATGCGATAGCATCAGGAACCTATGCAGTCATGTTGGCATGTGTGTATGTATGTATGTATGTATGTATGTATGTATGTATGTATATATGTATGTATGTATGTATGTATGTATGTATGTATGCATGTATGTATGTGTGTGTGTGTATGTGTGTGTTTGTGTTGTGACGGCCAGCTAGTAAACGCGAGCTCTTAAGAACAGAACACTGGATTAACGTCGTATGTGGTACACAGATAGCCCATGGTCGTAGATCATCATGTGTGCCCTATTGTTTTTGATGATGATGTCATGCATATTAGGCGGGGCTTTATGTAAAAATTTGGAAATGCTCATATTTTCACAATCGCATATCTGTATTGTTTCATATTTGGTACAATTATCGTGTGAGTTGGTGTGTACATGTTCATTGTGTAAAAATGTTGGATTTCATTAATATAGTGGGTGTGGCTTAATGATTTTGCTGAAAAGAGCTTGTAAACGCGGTATATCAAGAACGGTAAACTGGATTCATGTGATATCTAGTACACTGGTAGCTCATGGTCTGTAGATGTGCCCTATTTATTGTTTTTGGTGGTGATGTAATGCATATTAATGAGTAGGTGGTGCTTGATGTGAAAATCTGAAAATGCTCATATTTTAAGAATCACATGTATGTTTTGTTTCATTTACTGTACATAGTATGATAATGATGTTAGTGTGTACGTATTCATAGTATAAAAACATTGAATTTTATTAAAAGGCATAGTGGGCGGGGCTTGATATTTTTTAAACAAAAAGCTTGTATGATATCTCAAGAACTATAAACTGATTCATGTCATGTGTGGTACACAGATAGCCGATGGTCTATAGATGTAACTTAATGTTTTTGGTGGTGATACCAAGCATATTAATAAGTGGGCGGGACTTAAAGTGAGAATTTTGAAATTTTATAAATGAGCAACCGTATGTCGGTTTTGTATCATACTTGGCATGATAATATTGTTATTTATCGTGTACATGCTTATGTTATTAACAGATGTCATTATTATGCATGGTTGGCTTGGCTTAAAGGATTAGTTCACTGGTCGAGAAAGTCTATCTCATATGAAAGAGGACTTCAAAAGAAACAAAATAGTGAGAGAGAAAAAGCATTCAACAATCTTATTCTGTTAAGGATATATCTAAGTTTAAAGTTTGGTATCATTTGTGTAGAAACGACTGAAATCAGACTTAGTTGTGATGTCTAGGGATGTACCGGATATCCGGTCTGGCCAGACTATCCAGCCAGATAGTGAAAAAAATCCGGCTCCGGTTCCGGCCTGATCTGCAAGTAAATTCTGCTGAATTATTGGGGCCGGAATTATCTCTTAAGAAGATGTTTGTAATGTTTATGATAAGCTTAAGTTTAAGTAAACATCTTTCTAAAACTTAAGAAAAACTGTCAAAGTAAAGAAAGGTACAGTTTAGCATGGTATTTTATTTAATATTCTGAAAGGTTTAAGCTACTGTTGGAATTAAACCAATATGATACAACTAGTGTAATGAAATTAAGCTCTTTCTTAGTATGGAACAAACAGCTTAGTATAAGCTATTCCTTTAAGTGTTTTTTAACTTATATATTGTAACGTGCCGGGCGTTTGCTGCATGTTTGGGTCATGGTTCCCCATCATTGTGTGATTCAAGAGACATTAAATGACACAGCTAACTTTGACTTTAAATAAAAATGCTGGTGCATTCTGTCAAATTTCTCTTGGTGTTGGGTTGTGCAAGCTGGCAGCTGAGATCCCATCACCTTAGTCCAGCATATTAGGCTGGCTTAGGCTTCTGTTATGGTCAATACAGCTGCCAGTCTAAACTCCTCAAGTTCTGAACTCATAGCACTGACTGTTTAACTTGCTTCTGAACTACAACTCACTGATTCCTTATCAACCACACCATGTATCACATGATCAACTATGACCAATAGAATTTGTACAATTAGTGTCTACTAAAGACATTTACATACCAGGTGCCTGACTGTGATCCCATTTACATTCTTTATTTTCAACAAGAACCCACAAGAAATAGCCATCAACAAGAAGATTAACTGGCTTGATTACCTAATACTTTACTGTCTTTTGATAAACAAGAATGAACTTCAAGTGACCTAAAGAACCAGGAAAAAACTCTGGGCAAAACATGGGTAGAAAAAAAGTAAAAACAGGGTAGCCTCAATATTAAATCCCGTATTGAATTTATCAGTAATTACACACAGAAGTATTTGTCACAATATATAACTTAAAAAGATGTAATTAATCTCAGAAACTATTAATAACATTTATATCATTTTGAAGTTTCACGGCAAAGCTATTATTCCTTGCATAATAGATAATTATCCATGGATAGTCTGTGGTCCAAAGGTCTCTATTCTGCACTTTCGTAGTCCACCTCTTGGGGCAACACAAAAATAACATCAATCTGTGGGGAATAAAAGGGCGCCCTTTGAAATAGTATTTTTGTTTTGGCCATACCAGATGCCTAACTGGTCCAAGACTGCTGCCAATTCACTGATTTTGTGACTTAGGCCACAGGACAAAGTGATGGCACTAAATTAAATGCAATTATTAAGTAATTCTTCTTTTAAATGACTTAATATAGTCTGTAAATATAGAAAGGAAGAATATCATTATGGTCAATGAGAATAATAACTATTTTACTGTCTTTTGTCTTATCATTTTAATCTGCTGAATATAAAAACCTGATTGACTGTTATTGTTGTAAAAGAAGACATTTTGATTAACATATTGGGAAGGAATAAACAACCACTGATAAAAAAAGAGAACAATTTGGGATTTTTGAAGATTTTAAACAGTATGTTGAAGTTGTAGGAATTTGCTGTTATTTGTCTTTGAATGATTTTTGTTCCCCCTATCATGAAAGGCAATTTCATGCTGTGGGTAATCTGTGTATTTACTTTATTGTGTTAACAAGTCTTGCTTCTTTCTCCTGAATGTACCATTCATCCTCTTCATAGACCTCTCTGTGCAAGAAGTAAGGAGTTCCAGGAACAAATAACATAACTTGTTTTCCTTTAAAATTTAACGGAATGGACTGACCTACAGTATATACCATTATAAAGTTTACAACTTTGTGGAAGCAAAATTGAGGAGAGAATACTTTTTGAGTTTTGGTAAAGCCAGTCATAGTTGTATTATCGCATGGCAGTGTATGATATAAAAGACCTAATGAACGAAAAACAACTCTATCTAATTTGTTAGAAAATGTGTGTTGTGCCTTGTGTGTAACAAATGTTCAGACGGTTGAAATCTGAATGAGAAATTTCTGACATCACTTTATTATTTGATAGATATTGATTTATATTTGTTTACCGCTGAACAGTGCATCCAGCAAATCCCTGTCCATGTAACCTCATTCATTGGAGCCATTCTAGCTAATTTGATTTTAAGTATCAGTTACACACAAAAGACAAGGAACTTTCTGTTGATATTTTTGTAAATGTTTTTTTTTATATACAGACTATTAATCAAAATTTGGTGTTTCTGATATCGGTATGAAAAACATAAGAATTGGATTATTAAGAAATCTTAAACATTTTTATCTGATTTTTAAGCTCAAGAGTCGAAAAGTGAGAGAGTCTATTGTTCAAATAACACATTGTACAATTTGTGATAGTTTTGTCGTTGAAACATTTCTTCATGCATAAGAAATTATATTGATTGATTTTAACATTCCTACCAAAGGTTTTCATTACAATAACATGGACAAAAAGTGTGTTTGAACATAAAAATATCTATTGACTGTTTACAAAGATGAATAAAAATGTTTCCATCAGCATTTAATTTTATGCTAATAATCTTAAGGTCCATATTCAAGGTATTTTTATGAGTTCTCTGAGAATGCCAGGGTTAAAAAAAACTCTTTCTTCTGTAAATTTCTCTACATCATAAAACATGCCATAAATTTAAACTTTATGATCTTTGAGTCTTTTTCAGATCAAGCATTGTTATTTGGGAATGTTAACGAAAGTTCTAATTTCCCTCTTTCACTATATCTTGAGCATGTTTGCGGAAGTTATGATGAAGAAAGAGAAATTTTGTCCAGTTTTCGGAAGAAGGCGGGCACGATGCTGATCAAAATTTTTCTTGCGTCCGAGAATAGACGCTCTGAATATACAGACAAAGCAGGACAGAACAGATAAGGCTGAGCCAGTGGAGAAACTGTAGGAAAAATATGCTTATGATCCTTCCAGAATGCCAGAGGACCTTGGAATAACTGGGCTGCTAAAGTATTTGTAAATTTCAGATGCCAACTGACAAAGATGATTCACTTGTAGCTTTCCTCTTGCTTGAAGACACACTTGGTTTACTGGTGTCATCCTCATCATAAAGGCCATAAAATCATTATGGATGCTTTCCTTAATTGACTTTACTTTGTTGTTCTGGGGGTTTGGTGGTTTCACCATCATAAGTTTCACCTGCTCTCTCCACGATATTACTTGTTTTGGTGTTTGTCGCATGGGCTTCTATTAGCAACTTTTCTACAGTGTCTCCATCTTCATATACTTTAGCTTATGGCAAATTTTACAGTTTGGACCCAAAATCTCCCTCTAGACCCCAAAATTTAAAATGTTTTGTTAAAAAAAAAAGTGACGTACCATTTAATGCTAAGACATACCATTTATCATTGGTGAAAATGCAGAGATAAAATAACCAACGGTTGTAAGAAAATAAAAGTGAAATGCAACATATGTGAGACGGACTTGGATGGACAAAACTCACAAAATATAAATTACAAAATTCTGTTGAATAAGATAACAAAAAGGCAGGTACTTGAGTTTTTCATATTTTATTACGTCAAATGTAGCATCAAATATCAGAATAAAAATCAAACATTAATTGTTAGTTTAACCAAAAAATTAGGTGAAACATCTATACTGCAAACATAACACTTGGACGGTCAAATGTAAAACGCGCATTGCAAACATACATGTAACCTTGGACAGACACTACACAACAACCATTATTTTCTTTATCTATATTGTCAATAAGTTTTTTTGATACTGGTATCTAGCAATTATTATTACTAAACTTCTGTTTAATAAGTACAATTGGACCCCTTTACTGTGAAATCTGCCATGGTCATACTATTTCAACATGTGCAGTACTGACAAATGTAACACGTGCATTGCAAAATAATCTTGGACGGACACTACACAACAGTTATTTTCCTTATGTATATTGTCAATAAGTTTTATTATTGTGGTATCAAGCAATAAGCTGATTAAGAATAATTAGTAGTAATTTAAAAAAAAAATTGGCTTCTATTGTAAGTTATTCTCCCTGGTGTCCATCCAAGGTTATGTTTGCAATGCCTGTGTTACATTTATAACAAGTTGGACGGACATGCTTAAACATGAATTCTTTTAAAGTAGATATAATTTTCAAATGTGTATATGTTGTTTTTTTGAGGACGAGATCATGCATCTTAAAATAGCGAGGGACTCTTGTTTCAACTTACTTCAAATTGACTGTTTATTTAATTCAGTAAGGATACTATATTGCAAACATAACACCCAACTTGGATGGACAGTTTATGTTTGCAATGTTTATTGCATATTTTAACAAATAAGCAAAGCATTGACAATTTTTTTCTGCTGGTGGGTAGTTTAGACAAAATACTGTTTAATAATGTAATACCAAAACAACAGTAATTTCAGTGCTTATTGTTTATATTTTAAGAAAATGATTTTTTTTTCAACTTTTGGACGGACATTTGTAAGAAACAACTGACTGCTCAGAATGCCATAAACTTATCAATATTACATTCAAACTTAAGGAGACAAATCTTATTTTTCATGTCCTGTTTCTCAACAGTACGTGTATACATATTAAAATGGGCTTCAGTTGTGTTTTAAATGATAGAAATGAATTGTATAAATAGCCTAAAATATATGGGAGATCTGTCTGCCATATAATCACTCAAAATATGATTTTACATCATGACAGCTCAAGAACTCTGTCACAGGAATCATGTCATTTTATCTTTTCTATTAAAACAACACATAATGATCAACAATTGATATAAGATATTGAAATGATGAATATTTTGCATTTTATGAGCACTTCATGACTGTGATGTTTTGGACCCCAAATACCATGGGTCGAGGGCTGTTGCTAAAACATAGTTTTTTTCTTTGAAGACATGCAGTTTGTCAGGAGAAAGTGAATGCAAGTGCTTATTAGTAAGTCATTTTGCAAGGACTTCTTATTTGTCTGCACACCATTGTATTTCCTGGCTTTAATAGATATCTGTCGAGGACAATGACATGGGGAATCACATCACTAAGCGAAGACAGTTCTGAGCTGACTTTTTTTGTTTTATTTCATAAAATGACTGCAAAATATTTTCCCACCAGATTCCATTCGTTAGCGCTCAAAATTGGGATATCGTGGTCGGCAGCATATAACAATATCGGCCTTTTAATTGTAAGTGCACGTTCCAGCATCATATAAGTACTAATCCAACGAGTTGAAACATTTTGCACTGGGATTAATGGTTGCTTCACCTCCTGCTTGCTCTGAAAATTGGATTAATGGTTGCTTCACCCCCTGCGAGCTCTGAAAATGGGATTAATGCTTGCTTCACCCCCTGCGTGCTCTGAAAATGGGATTAATGGTTGCTTCACCCCCTGCGAGCTCTGAAAATGGGATTAATGGTTGCTTCACCCCCTGCTCGCTCTGAAATTTTTTCACCTCATTGCATCCTAAACTTTAATGACTGAAGTGTGTGGAAATTTTCCTAATCTTCCCACACAAGTCAAGTATTGGTCTTTGATCAAAAACGCAGTCTTTTATGACAAGGTCAATTATGTGCAAAAAACAATGAGTTCCTGTTAAATCGGGAAGTCAAGCTCCCAAAGCCATGTTGGATGCACCATCATGAACAAGGATATGTTGTCTTTCCTCCGTGATTCCCTAATCGACCAGCATGCTACGAATCATTCCTTCAATGTTTTCTCCTGTATTTGATCCAGGAAATTGTTTAGCATGAAGAACAGCATTTTCCCTCTGAAAGTCAGGGTCTATCCAGTGTGCAGTTAAGGAAACAAAAGACTCATTTATGTTGGCATGTACAGATGTCTGAAGTGAATGATATGAAAGGTGCATTTTTGGGAAGTAGCTCCATTTTCAGCTTAGTTTTCAAGTCCTGGTATGATTTTGGAAGTATGACTTGTGAAAAGTATCTGCTACTTTGAAGTAATGCACTTGTCAGTTGTATGACTCACCCCTACTTCTCCCAGCAATGTCAATCAAAGGTGAGTCATTGGCATGAAATAGTGACTCACATGTGCATCATTGTACCAAATTGTCAGTCACCAGTGTGACTCAATTTACTTTAGACCCATTGACTTTGTACAGAGGTGATTGATTTGGGGTAAGTCATTTCAGTCAAGGTGACTGAGGGGTGCGTCAATGTACATGTTTTATCCACCCACTTTGGTGCAATGACTCACCTTGTCCAGGTGTGTAGGGGTGATTCACACAATTGACAAGTGCATTATTCTCGGAACGCTTATCATTAATATCCCATATTACTTTTCCAAGCAATACCGTTCAGTGCTGATTGTTGTCTCATCAGTGTCAGTTTTCTTTGTTTTAGCGGTGGTCCTTCATCTAGTTGCTGGGTTTTCTATTTTTCTGCTTCTTATTGTTTTTTTGCCTGTCGATATACATGTATATCTTAGAATGTTTGTCTTGAAAATGCCTGTGTAAAGGAGAGGTGTGAAATTCTTTGGGTGACATCCTGGTGAGCCTCTTCTTATACTTTTGTTTCAACCATGCACCTCCCCTCTCAATCACAGCTTTCTGACCTTTTGTTCTTGAATTTCTCTCATTCTCCCCTTGTTTTCTTTTCTTCCTACCTCTAGAATGATCTGACCTCTCAGGCACAATTTGACCCTCGTTGTCGTGGTGCCGTTAAGCCCTTATCAAACAAACAAACAAACTTATACCTTTTTTGCACAATAATTGACACTCTGCAATTTCATCAGCCTGATCTTGGACAAAAAAATGCTTCCAAATAAATGAGGAAGCCATATTCCAACTCTGATAATGAAAGTTGCTATAACAATATAATTAACCTGAGATAAAGAGACACATGAAATACACTACTTGCTGTAAAACATGAGAACAATTACACTGTAAGATAAAAGAAATTAAAACAAAAGGATCTTATTGTGGAGGCCTCAGTTCATTTCCTGTCTGGACTCAGTCCACTGGCAATTACAAGTTGCTTCTTATTGTTTGTGGTCATGGCGATATGCAATTATACTATTGCTGTCTCTTTTTTTAGATAGATGGAGCAGACAAGTTTCATGTAATGGGGTCAGTTTCAGTACATTGGAATAGGCCTGCCTGCATTGAAATAGCTCTAATCGTCAATGAAGAGCTTAAATAGTTGAAATGTATTCAAGTTCCTGACAAATCTGAATTAATTATAGTGAATTTTAAGCAATATTAAGCAAAATGAAATCAATGAATTGTACATGTAATATAGGGTATTAAGTTTTGTTCCATTTCTAGAAAGGTATTCACAATTGTATTTTTTTTATTTTTAAGGAAATTATTGCATTATAAATATTTTTGACTAAATGATGTTAAGTATTTTATAAATTAATTTCTTTAAAACCCCATTAATTCACTTTCTTTTGCAATATGTGAGCTTTTCCAAATGTAGATTTTAGGTTTAGCACACTCTTTAAACAGTCAAAGCATTCACTATTTTCCAACAAACACATTTTTCTGTACATGTATCACGCAATCATTCCAAAAATTATGAACAAAAATATATTACTTATTTTTACTAAACAACAAAGTTATACACCACTGCAAATGCTGTTTAATCTCTTACAGAGTCTTTACAACTTTATACTTCACCTAAGATACACCTACTCCATTTCCATAATTCATAATTTTCGTAATGAAAAAATTCAGTCTGGACAGATTTCATCTAAGATCTGGCCAAATCGGGTTCCGGTTGGATCTAAATTTTTTGATCTGGTACATCCTTAGTGATGTCATAGCCTCAGATTCATCAAAGTATATATGTATTCTATAATATTCTTTTCTGTGAATTTGTGGCCCAAAACCATGGGATATGTCAAAAAAGTAGTAAAACTGAATCTCGTAAGGGTATTTATAATATATCACTTGAAAAAAGATTAAGGAAAAATGATTTAAATAGTGAAAAAAATAAATAAACTTTCTTTAAAATACATTAACAATTGTTAAGAATGTGAGGATAAAAACACAACCTTCCATAGTAGATTAATACAGTGCTACACTACTCATTTCTACACAAATAAGACCGAGCTTTAAACTTGAATATCTCCTTAATAACTAAATAAGATTTTGAATGCTTTCTTCACCATTTTGTTTCTTTTAATGTCCATCATAGAAGATAAACTTGCTTGACCACTAAATGACAGTAACCCTTCAATCATATGTGAAAGTACTAAATGATATATTAACACCATATCTCATGAACGGTATATTGGATATATACCATATGTGGTACACGTACAGATGGGTTATGGTCTGTACATATGTTCTAACGTTGTGGTAGTGATGTCACGAATATTAATAAGTAGGCCGTCCTTGCTGAAAAATTCTTTCGGATAAATGAGCAACCGCTTTTGCATCATACGTGCTATGATAATGTTGTTAGTTATTGTGCAAATGCTAATGTTGTCAACCTTTTTATTGATCTGCATGGTGGGTGTGGCTTATGAATGAATATCCTGGAGCAAATATTTCATGATATGCAATGAAATGACACTTGATACAAAACTTGCAAATCAATCAGCATATGAAAAAAAGCATCGGAATCTCAAAACCTTATGATTCTGGTTACTTTTACATGGGGTTTACATGTGAAAATAGAATATCCAGTTTTTTCAGGATATTTTTGGTATCACAGAAAAAAACAATATGATATCGCGATAATTAACATATAGTGACAGCCCTAATTTTTATAATTATAATTGCACTATATTATCGCAGACACCTTTGATGTACATTTTTTCAACAGGTTGCTGTGGCGAATATTGAGATTGAAGTAGTGCGAAGTTATACCAAGTAAAATTTCTCCAACCATTCTCCCTTGTTTTTGTTGGACATTGCAAAATCAAACAGTATAAAGAAATTATTTTTGAAAGCTGTTTCTCAGAAGTTAGATTCAGTAAGCATGACATGCTTTCCAAGACAACATTTGGCTCAATTAATTGTTTATACTCCCAAATAACATACCACTGTTGTATTATCAAAATTTTCAAGATCTGAGATTTTGTCAACATTGCATTTTAGTATTAAACTTAGTAAGTGCACAGCAAACTTGGAAAACATTGCAAAATCTGAACCAAAATGATGAACCTCTCTCTGCATCTGACAGTGTACTTTTTTCCAATTTATTCAAATTATCCAGATTTATTCAATTTTATCCAGATTTATTCAATTTTATAAAGATTTATAAAGATTTCTTCCAGATTGATAAATTATTATTTTTAAATTTGGAATTAATCTTTATGTATTTCTCTAAATCTTTCTAAATCTTTATCAAATTGAATAAATCTGGATAAAATCGATAAATTTGGTTCATTAGGTTTGGCTCATAAAAGAATTAAAAAAATAGGATTTTTGTTTTTTGTAAAATAAGTTACGAAACATGTAAACCATGCAACCTTGGTTATACCTAGCGGAACTAATTGTCTAAGTCATTTACTGCAAGAACTGTCTTTATCTGGTGCAGTACCTGTGGTAGGCCCGGTCAGTTCATCCATTGCATTATATATCATTATGCATCATATAGCTGTGCATCAAACTTGACATGCCTGAATACTTTGTAATTAAAGCTGCATTGTATTAAACCTTTATACACTTATCTTGTATACCCTCTGCAGACAGCACCTGAACATCCTAAGTGCCAACTTGTTTACATTCTCATAAAACAATGTAAGTGTTTTTCTTCTAAATCATCTCTTCATCTTTAGTGGGTCGTTTACTGTGTAGTGTTTTTATATACTGTCCCAGTATTAGTTATCATTTTTAACCTCATATTTTTACAAAATAATAAAATATTTTTATGCTTTTGCATCACATAACACAATTTGTTTTAACACGAAAAATTTATCTGGGGTGTTTAGGTGTAACTATTTACAATATTTGATACCTGATCAGATGACACTGTATTTTTTATTTAGCAGCTTAAGAAATTATCCTCTTTTTAATCACTTTTTAAATGATTATCACAATATGTGTTTAAAACATCATAGGATAAAGGGGTGAAATATTGAACTTTTCACCCCAATTCTAATCGTAACTAATTATTCATCTTTCCCTGTTGATGAATATGTTTCCCTGTCTCTAGTATATTAGCTGAAACCTGACCATTATGTAAAATGAATCATTAAAGTTTTGTACAAGAAAATGCTGTCATTAGTATAATTATTTCTTCTTTAATGTTGCAAGCAATAAAAGAAATTAAAAATCAATAATATACAGTAGGGAATGAATGTACAGTATTTGATCCATATTAATCATATTTTGTTAGCGTTTACATACATTATGTTGATTTTACTTGGACAACAAAGGCAACTTTTGATTTATGTGTATAAGGCAGAATAATTCAAATTTGTACACATTAATCATTAGCAGTCTCAAAAAACGAAAGTATCTGATATATGAGGGAAATTTGTATTAGATGTTTTATTACGTTTTGAAGGTACAAAATATTTGATTTAAGGATAAGTTCAGTGGTCTAGGAAGTCTTTTTTATATGAAAGAAAACTTAGACTTCAAAAGAAACAAAATAGTGGAGAAAGCATTGAAAAATCTTGTTCTGTTAAGGAGATATTGATAGGGATGTGCATTTCGTTTAATTCAGTAAAAGATAAACGATCCATTTTTTTGATCGTTTATTGTGTACACGATGACATTTTGAAAATACGATCACAAATTTAGGAAGTTTTTGCAGAAGTGGTTCTATCCTACGATAACCTCAACCTAACCATTACAATCACTAGCCAAAAAATAAGTAAAGATTGTCAGAAAACTTGAGTAGGGCCTACAGTACATTAAGTTTTCAAATTACCTGGAAGGCTGAAAAAAGTTTTCAAAAATAATGATCCATGGTTTGAACACGCTTTAATTAAATGCAGAAATAAAATTTCTGTTAGTAAATTGCTGTATCTTGCAAGCTTTTTGGGATGTTTACGACTGTGCTGTAGAAGTTTCAAGGGCTTTACTTTATACAGTAGTGTACTACTGTATATAAAGAATATTTCAACCCAGTTTTATTTCCAAGTGTACTGTATTTGATCAACCCTCTTAAAAACATGGTTCTGTTCTTTGCGAACCATGCTAAAATCTCAGCAACTTTTAAACATATTTGTTTGTTTATTTCGCAGACATTTTTTTTTTTTTTGCACAATTTTTTCAACTCATCAGGTAATCTTTGCATTTATTTGTGGTGAAAATAACAATCAATGCTTTTTTATCTGTGTATTTCTGGGTACATTGTACAGCTTTGTAAACAGGCCTTTAACAATAGTGTAGCATTGTTAATCGGGTCTAAGCCTCTACATCAAACTAAGGAAGCTTAAAAATTGTTGAATCAAAGTGAAAGATTAGTGGGAATTTAAATTTTTTTTTTTAATCTTTTGTTGACGTTTCGTTAAGTTTAAATTGTAAGATGTTTATTGTTGTGTGTGTGAATGTTATTGATTTTGAATGCAAACTCAAAAGCAATGTTGGGAAACTATTAAGGGATTATCTCGGTGATTTTTCCATGTAAACGATGTATTAATTTTGTAAATGGTAAACGATACTTTCGATTGTGTACACGATAATCGGTATATGGTCGCATCCCTAGATATTTAAGTTTAAAGTTTGGTATCATTTGTATAGAAACGGCTGAAATCAGACTAGTTGTGATGTCATTAGCCTCAGATTCCTCAAAGTCTTTATGTATTCTATCATATTTTGTCCTGCAATTTTGTGGCTTAAAAACCATGGGATATGTCAACTCATATACTATTAGGTAATGTATGTTTCCTGTAGAAAATATAAAAGGTACTATAAACATTTCCACTTTCAGATCAAGATTCAGATATGGAGCATTTTCAGCTAAATATATATTATAATGTTAATTTTTCTACTGACTTTTGACTAAATTTGAGTCCCTGGGCAGTACAGTAGTTCCTTTTAAGTGTTAGTTAGTTAATGGTACAATATATGGACAGGTAGAGATTTGTATATGCCAGAAAGAGCTGTAAATTCTGAACATATATATTGTAATGTTAATTTTTCTACTGACTTTTGACCAAATTTGAGTCTCTACTTTCCTGGGCAGTACAGGAGTTCCTTCTAATTGTAAGTTAGTTAATGGTTCAGTATATGAGAGAGTTGAACACACAATTACCAGATTACAATGACGGGGACATTCGGTTATGATAGTACAAATGATAAACGCTTAATACGACCCGACGAGAACACAGGTATGTACTGTACGGACAGACATAACATCGACAACCAAGTCAATGTCCACGGCCTTTGATAACCAGTTGTGGTGCACTCTGTCTACCCACCCCAGGATTGAAGATTTGTAGACAGGTTGATTACAGTAGGTAGATAATTCAGTATATGGACAGGTAGAGATTTATATATGCCAGAAAGAGCTGTACATTCTGAACAAAAGAGTTTTTAAATTATACAAAAGCACATGCAGTTTTCAAGCCATGCTCACAAACTTTGAAGTATTTCTAATGCATATAAAAGTTGTAATATATAAAAAGAACAGCTCAAATTCTTAACTGTAGTTCTTTTGAATTGTTATCCTAAATTTCAGTCGCTGAAAATCACTAGAATGTTTTCTCCTACTAAATATTCATTGGGGTATGATGGAGATTCAAAACCTATTTGTCATATGCAACCTCTTTCATTCAAATAACGTTGGTGAAAGGTTGAAAAACAATGAGTTAACATAAGCAAATTTATTTGTTTTCCCCGTGTTGATGTCACAAAATTTGAATTATTATAATAAGGTGTTTATATTTGAAAACAGTGTGAAATGGTCAACTTGTAACTGTTTTTAATAAAACCTATTGCTATTTTCATGGTCTATAGCCTATTTTCTTCCAATTAATATCAAATTGGTGCTACTTGTCCATATAACTTCATATTAAGAGAGCTGCCATTTATAATTCTGCAAGCCAATGACAGTAAGTAAAAAAGTTTGAGTTACAAAAATACATTAAGTATAAAATTCCACAGAATAGGAGGCACGGTAGAAGTATTACAAACCAGTGGTACATTAGTATGCTAGTAAATCTAGCTACAACAAATTGCAACGTAATTTATTTTACCAACAAAAAGGTGGAAAAAGAGTTGAGAGCGGGGAGGGAAAAACAAACAAATAAATTTGGGTGTATGTGAGAATGTCTAGGGAGCAAAAGGCATGGATTGAAAAGGAGGAAACACGCTGTGACATGAAGTAAAATTGAATTCATGATCATTCTAGAATATTTAAAAAGCAAACTTAAACATTTCATATTGTACCTCATTTGTGGAGTGTTTAAGTTTTCAGTTATTGACATGTCTATAAATATACGCCATCTAAAAAAGACTAGTACTCCAGATTTAGGTTATGTCAACTTGACAAATGAAATTAAAATCGTTATACTTACAGTGTCATTCCTTCTTCTCTTACAAACTTTTTGCACAGTATTTTGGTTTGGAATGTGGTAAAAATGACCCTAGCATATTTATAACAGTTTCTGTAGTGACATACTAACTTATTTCAATAGTTGTGATGGTTGATTTACAGGTTAAAACATTGAAACAAGAAGTTTGTCAATTTGACTCGCAATGCATTACTTTGTGTGAGATAAACAAAGATTGCGCTTTATTGTGCAATAGTTGATTTTTACATTTATGGTGGTGGCTTTGTTTTAAGAGTTAATGACATTAACATCTCTTCCTGTTCCTTGGTGAGTGGTGTATTTTGAATAGTAAGGGGAAAACCCTAAAATACTTTCAGGCTTTTCAACTTGATATCTTTATTGTGGTTGACCAGTTTTGCCTGCAAAAAGTGTTTGTTTTGAGTAACCCAACCTACCCAACAATAGTACTACCTTTTCAAATATTGTTTTAATGTTTTTTTATAACTGAAATGATAACGCTTTAATAGTGTATAGAATGGTATGAAAAAGCTTGAATTTATTTGTCCAAACCAACAACAGGTCAAATCCGGACTTTCTGGAAAGAGAGTGTGTGTGTGGGGGAAGAGGGGGTGAGGGGAGAGGGCTTATGGTCCCTTGATAAAATTTACCCCAGCAAATTTACTTAACATAATACTTATACTATTTGTAGAGATCTGTACACTGTAGGTCTTAAAATCTTCTTTCCCTAATATTTGATCATTTCTAAGCTAAATGTGAAGTGTTACTTCTTCCCGATATCAAGTTACTTCATATACCTATAAATTCAACAGCCATTGATTTGTAAATTCCAAAGCTGTACTTCTTCTTTAATCATTTTTCCTGGAAGTACATTGCATTCTAATTAAGACAACATCATTCATGTTCTACTGTAGCATCACAACGATGTTAAAGCTCCCTCTTGCATTTCCCAAAAAATTCACTCGCAGCATATCATACAAAGCTGTAAGGTTTTGACAATGGTTGGCCTCATTGATATTGCATTCTTCCAGGATGTCATTTCATACCTGTATACAAGTACATCACTTACAAGTATTGAAGTGACATCATTGTCTGGGTCGTTAGAATTTTCTTAACGAGGATAGCTGAGATGATTCAAGGCGTTGTAATTATGTATGCGTGAAGAAGTAGAATAATTGCTCATCATATACTTGGATTTCTTTTAAGATTCAAGGAAGCTCTTGTCAACTTGATGCATCATCTTAAAAATCAAATAATGGACTTACTCATTTCTTGTATAATACAGAACAAAAATTGTCATCTGATGATCTATCATTGGTAAACCAACATTTTCTAAAATTGATTTGTTTCCTTGATTTTCACTGTTGAAAGTGATATATTGACAAATATTTTGAGGAGCTGGCATAAGCTACTGTAATGTTAGCTTGGGTAGGCTGGTATTGTTCCAAGTACTAGCTTGCTGCAATTTTGCAGCATGCTTGCAGCACGCTTGCAGCACGCAGCATGCTTCCTGCACACTTGCAGCATGCTTGCTGCAAGCTTACAGCATGCTTGCTGCAAGCTTGCAGCATGCTTGCACAAGCTAAAAATGTTAGCTTGTTGCAAGTGTGCTGCAAGCTAAAATTTATGTATGGGAAGACCTGTATTAATGAAACCAATATGGCTGAAATTGATAACAATGTGAATTACAAAACATAGGCAGCGCTACTACTTCCTTCACAAATGTTGTATTCATCAAAAATTCTTGAAACGGATCAGTCTTAATTTTCGGAAAATCATTACCTGCGTCTGACTAAATTGAATGAATAAATAAATGCTCCAAATTAAGAAATATGAATCCACATGAAATATCAGAAGCTGTCAAGAGTCCTTTTAAAGGAAAGGTATTGTCCCGTAAATAAATTCAGAAGTGAACACGACCGTGCTGCTAACGTGACTTCAAGGTTTCAATTTTTTTATTGGTTGCGAGAAATATGGGATTTTTTTATTACAAATGTAGGCCCTATGTTCAGTCCAGCGGATGTGTGGTCCATACCAGCACAGATTTCTTGCTATCGATAAGAAAAATTGAAAGCCAGAAGTCAGACGTTACAAGCACGGCTCCTTTGGGAATGCATTTATGGGATGATACCTTTCCTTTAAGAAATATGACTTGGAACTTAGGTAGAAATCCATATTTTTTATTTCAAGTGTGAAAGGATGAGTGATTGTCTATATTTTTAAATCAATTCTTTTGAAAATTAAGGTTCCGTTCTTGGTGAAATTTGTATATAAGTCATTTGTGAAGCTTCTATTATTGATTAAATCACTCAATGCTGTATTTCTAATTTGTGAAATGCTTTTCTCGCAGATGAGGCTTTGACTCACCCTCAAAATATCAGAGTTACGATATGTGACATTTGCTCTCCTTGTGGTCTCTCACCCAGCAAACTACTGCTATTTAAATTATTATATTAATTCCACGATTTTATTTAATCTTTTTATTCTTCCTCATTCCATTTGGTGCCTCAATTATGTAAGAATTTACTTTCAACCTTTCTGGCAATATTGACCATAGACGTTGATGTGCCACTAAACAACACGAACCTTGATTGTTCTCTAACTCCATTGCCGAGCCCTTCTGCAACCCCCCCTCTAACCCCCCCCCCCCCTCCCAATGTATTAGAAAATAACACTGAAATACGCCTTTGAAAAAGACAAGGTCTTTTGAAATGATGTAATATTTCAACACTTGTTCAGGATTTGAAACCTCAACCCTCTGGCAGGGAAGTTGTTGAATTAACGGCAGCAGAGCATTCAAAATATTGGGGGTAGAGGGCTAATGCAGTCAGGTGACATCTAATAACAATATAGGGGGGAGGGGGTTAGTTAGGTTCAGGTAACATGTTAACTTATGTTAAATTATTTAGGCTCCGCCGCCCTTGATACGGTATTATACTTGGTGGAACTAATCACTGTCAAGTGCTCTACCATTGAGCCATTGAGAAGGGATATTCTGGCATTGAGCCTCCCAAGTTTTGAAATGTTAATCAATTTGTTTTATGCGTAACACAATGTTTGAAAGTGTTTGTGCCTTTAATAAAAAAAAATATATAAAGGTTTATGGTAACCTACATGTGAATATCAAATTCATAAAATTCATTTAATTCTCAAATCATCTTAAACCTTGCAATGAGATTTTGTTTACAATAAGAATTTGTGCACTTAATAATTATGAAAGGATGCCCTCTAAAAGTCATTTTGTTTATCAGAGATGTGATAGAAATGATTTTGTAATCACCTACATGTGTGAATATCAAATTTATACAAATTCATTTAATTCTCAAATCTTCTTGAACCTTGCAATGAGATTTTGTTTACCATTAGAATTTCTGCACTTGTTATGAAAGGATGCCCTCTATTAGTCATTTTGTTTATTAGAGATGTGATAAAAATGATTTTGTAATCATAAACTGGTGTTTATTCTTGAAAAAGATTATTTATGTATAATTGCAGAAATTGAAAAACTATTTTGCTGTAAAAAAGTTGCATTACAGGAAGTCATGAGAAGAATACAAATTTATAAAGACAAACAAAAGGTAAATCAGTTTTGAGCTCAAAGGAAAAAATCAACTTAAAAAAAAGAAGTGTGATGCCATGTGGGACAGAGGGAGAGATTCCATGTGGGCATATGGAGGAGTGACATGTGGCACATGAGTAGGGATGTCATTTGGGACATAGGGATGGATGCTGTGTGGTACAGTGGGTTGACATATAGAACATCTGAGTAGGATGCCATTTGGTACATTTTTAGGTAGAGCTGTAATTGTTTAGGGATTTTAGTAAATGTGTACATGTCAAAAAATGCGAAGTGTGTATCGTTTACACCAAAATTGCTCTAATTAACGATGCTAAGTAAACAAATTGCGTAATCAGTATGGCAAAAGTATTGACTCCATTGCCCAAATTGACACTAGAATTTTGCTTTCCAAATCATGAAAAGTGTATTTCTACAGTATAAATCATTATTTGTATGAGTAATGTACATGAAAATTCAGCTTAGAAAGAACAGAAAACTTCTCTTCAATGTCATTTAATCTTAACATCGCGTAACTTTTTTACCCTCTTTTTGCCATACTCGCTAGGGCTTTCACTGTGAAAATCTTGCATACTATGATACCTGGCTGTAAAACATTTCAAAACTATGCCACTACCCGAAGTATTGCTTATATCAGTCCTGGAAAAATGGCAGCCATGTTTGCAAAGCAAAAAAAAAAAAATGATTACTCACAATTCGATAATTAGTAAACGTTTAGTGCATTTGCAAATGTTTAGCGTTTAAACGGTCACAGCTCTATTTTTAGGATGAGATGCCATGTGGGACATAGAGATGGATGTCATGGGGAACATAGGAGATGGGACATGGAGAGGGCATATGGAAGAATGACATATTGTACATTGGTACGGATGCTATGTGGGACATAGAGATGGATGACATGTGGGACAGGGGTGGGATGACATGTGGGATGTCAGGTGGGACATAGGGTGTGGGATGGATACTGGGATGTTTTTATAATTGGACTTGTGATATGCGTGTCAATTTGAATCAGTATACGAGCCGTGATGGTGCGTGTCAATTTGAATCAGTGTATGAGCCGTGATGGTATTTATTTTTCTAGTTTCAATTTGAATCAGTGTACGAGCCGTGATGGTGCGTGTCAAATTGAATCAGTATACGAGCTGTGATGGTATGTATTGTTCTAGTTTAATTTAATATTCTTATATAAATGTGACATACCACCCTATGTCCCTCCTTATGTCACACATTGTGTCTCTCCCTATGTTCAACATATCATCCCTCCCTATGACCCGCATGGCGTATCCTTATATCCTACATGGCTTCCATCCCTATGTCTCCAATGTCATCAACCCTTTGTTCATATTTATGTCCCACATGGAATCCCTCCCTAATGTATACCACATGGAATCCCTCCCTAATGTATACTACATGGCATCCCTCCCTAATGTATACTACATGGCATCCCAGCCTTATTGTCCCACATGGCATCCCAGCCAGTTGTCCCACATGGCATCCCACCCAGTTGTCCCACATGGCATCCCACCCAGCTGTCCCACATGGCATCCCACCCAGTTGTCCCACATGGCATCCCACCCAGTTGTCCCACATGGCATCCCACCCAGTTGTCCCGCGGGGCATCCCACATGATGTCCCTAATCGAAGGAACATCCATTTCGAAAGCACAAATACATACATGTAAGGCACCGAATCCACTTCAATATTAAATTATTCACATCCGGAATTATTGTTATTCACTGGCAATACATTCTCAATGCACCTCTTGACCTGCATTGCGCAATACATATTATTGTTAAGTAAACTGGCTTATTGAGCCACAGCAATTTTCTCTTCACCTATCTTGTTTGATATGTGTATTCCTTACAGTCTGGGTCTCTATCAGGCTCTGTATAATGGCAACTATTTTAAATGGCATGATTAGATTCATTGATGATGAATATTATGTGTGGCAAGGGAATTGTAGCACATATTTAGGTCAGTCCATGTTGATATGTACATGTGTTTAACTGTTGTTGTGATGGAGTCAACCAATACCTTGTTTAAATTTGAAGATTTAGAATATATTTTATGCTTTGAAAGTTTTCCCCTCAGTTTTTGTCTAATTTAGAAAATAACAATCAATGTCTTCTGCAGCTAAAAGTTAATTGGGATTGGTAAACTAGACAGATGAGTAAAAGCTGTAAAAATAAATTATACTGGCAATGGTTTTAATATCTAGGGTTTGCTACTTTGCCTACTGCTGATTTGACCTTTATAAAGAAAAATTAAAATTAACTTGAAGGTACTGGAAAGTTGTAGATTTTGATATTTTCCTTTAAATTGGTTTCTGTCATTGTGCTTTATAATGGACTTCATTAGTTACTGTGACTTTGAGTGTGCAAATCATCATATTTTCCTAGTTGAATTAACAAATTTTTCTTCCTCGTTAAGTGAACATTGTTCAGTCAATTATCATTGCATAGAAATTACTTTATTTGATATCTTCTGAAGGGTATTATTATTATATTTATGGATAATTTATGAATATGCATTTGACAAACCCAACTAGCGTATGTCAAATCATAGGGTTTAAAGGGATGGTCATCACTATCCTTAGGGTACATTGAGTTCAAGTGGTCAAATATCTTATGTCATAGAGGGCTTAAGCTTAAGCAAAAATGCAGTATGTTGAAGATAGTAAGCTCGATAGCTTCTTCAAGATATTCAAGTTTAAAGTGTCACACTACTGTAGTTCACAAGTTGTGGCATCACCTCTTCACATTCCTGCTGGGTTCAAAAGTACACTTGTTTTAATCACCATTTCTTCACAATATGACAGTGGTGTAGGAAGATATTTGAATTTAGGGCGTGGGACAGATTTAATTTTTGTCCCAACAAACCTACAAAAATGTATGAGTCACTTATCACGGTAAAACTATTTGTAAATGTACCTGGGCATTTTGTCATGTCCTAATAGTTGTGACTGCCATTTCCCAAGGGTCTTTCTGCCCAATTTGAACAAGTTCATCATTTTTTCATCACATATGGAAAGGAAAATTTAAAGGCTTGGTATGTGAGTACTGCTGCATTTCAAGGAGTATTCACATAATACATTGGTGTACCATTTTTTTTTTTTTTTAAAGTCAGATCATTTTTTTTTTTATGGCGTATAATGTTTGGTGAAAAGTTAAAATGAACATTAAGAAATTCTTTAAAAAAATTCACAAAATTTTTTGTAGTAGTTCACTTTAATTTGATATAATTCATCATGCTTCTTTTATTGCAAAATTTTTAATACCAAATTGGTTTACTGTTTGAATCAAAATTGAAAGTGTTATTTGTACTTTTCATGTAGTGCTCATAGTTAAATTGTTAATATGTTACCAAAATCATGAACCTTTAAAAGATTCAGAGTGCAGACACCATGCTATCTGATGCTGATTTCAATATCCTAGTGGCGATACTGCAGATGTTACCATATTTGTGCAACATGGCACCAATTCCATGTTTTAAATTCTAATGTATTCTATTTTGACAAAGTGAAATGAGCAGATCTCATGTATTTCATGAAGATTTCTGTATGACCCAACCTAGAATAGAACCCCAGTTCATTAGCAGAAAGACTGATACCATTCCACCAAGCAAGCCAGATGGGTGGGGGTGTGGGATGTGTACCACTACTCTTGATGTACTTTTGTTCTCTTGATTAGAGTGAGAGCAAAGAACTATCATTCAGATCATGAAAAAAGTGGATCCAAAGCTTGGTAGAGCGAAGGGCATGGTGCAGCTTTTCATGTAGGGCACCTAGTAAGGAACAAGAACAATACAAAACATGATGCAAAATTTGATATCGTCCCGTACGTCAAGTGGAATTACCTTAGAGGTAGGGTCGGACTGGCTAGTTGAACCAGAATCGTATAATTTGATTTGACTAATTTCCGATTTTGGATCGATGCCGATGACCTTTTTTTTGCTTTTCAAAATTTGTAAATGTCCCCACCCCTTCATTTGCACCCTTTCCCTGTTCTAATATGTCCCAAATTTTTCACACTTTGTCCTAGGCAGTAACAGAACCACACACCAATTTTGATCAGAATCCAATCATCAGTTCTTGATATATCTTGATGACAAACAAACAGACAAACAAGTGTGAAAACATAAGCTCTGTCCAACTTTGTTAGCGGAGGTAATTAGCAAAAGTAAGGTTTCTGCTTCTTAAACTTATTATTTAGTCAGAAATTCTTTGAATACCTTCTAATCTCATTCTGACAACAATGACATCATCATCATACATTAAATGCCCAGGGCAGAATTACTTCATTTCACTATACATGAAATGCCCAGGGCAGAATTACTTCATATCTTTGCAACACACATAAACTTAACCCTGGTATCACAGGTATACTACCACCAGTCCACACTGCTAGTTTGAACCAATAGAAAGTCTACATTGCATCATTCATTACACTACTTTTTGTCAGTTAGCTTTTATAGTTCAATGACGACAGATATACGCACACGTTCTTTCATTCACAAGTTGTGTTTGCTGTTGGTGGTATTTCGTAATGCTCACGAGATAAGGATAATTGGGTAAAGGCAACTGTCTACCTGCAATTTTTTGTGATTTTTTTTAATTGGTGGTGATGCACATGTTCAGTTAATGTTTAAGCTTTAAATATTCAGCTTACCTTGGATGGGATTTTACTATTTCACCATCGATGATGAGTCGTTATAATCACATGATCAAGTGCATGAAGACTTTCTGAATAATACCAAGGAATACTAGTGTTTGTGGATTATTATAATCATTTTAGCTTCAGTTTGTTCACTGGTGGAAAACAAAGATTTTTTTTCCATTTGGAAATATTTCTCCTGTGTTTTATGACTCAGTGGATATATTCAACAAAAGTTTCAACTGTGTGTTAGTGAAATTTTGTACAATAATGAGGAGATATTTGTAAGTTGGTTGAAGTGTTTATTTTATTTATAAACATATTAGTAGATATAGACCACACTAGAAATAACAACCATAGGGGTGATTATTGTTACTCAGGCTGCCTCAAACCTCAAATTTTGAAGAATTTTGATTCTTATTTAAAATCTCTTGCCCTGGCCATGAAACTCTTTAAAATGGCAAGACAAATTTGTTAACAATCCATTTGCTGCTAAAACAAATTGAAAAACGCTCTTCCTTAGGTACAAAATTATGGGAAATTTGAAGTTTTTGAGAGCCATGTAAGACTAATGCTTTTGTCAGTTGTATGACTCGCCCCTACTACCCCTGGCAATGCCAGTCAAAGGTGGATGAGTCATTGACATATGAAATAGTGACTCACATGTGCGTCATTGTACCAAATTGTCAGTCACCAGAGTGACTCTGGGGTGGGTCAATTTACTTCAGACCCATTGATTTTGTACAAAGGTGATTAATTGGGGGTATGTCATTTCACCAAACATGTCAGTCACTGAAGTGACTGAGGGGTGTGTCAATGTACATATTTTGTCCACCCACTTAGGTGCAATGACTGCCTTGTCCGGGTGTAGGGGTGAGTCACACAATTAACAAGTGCATTGAAACAGCCGTTTTATTGGCAGCCTTCATCAAATTCATTGATATATTGATTAATAAATGACTAAATAATGATTAAGTTGTTGTGGAAGGATATTTTCACACCAAATTTCAGATTTGTTGATGGTCGGATCTAAATATTGTGGTTTAACTTGATTTTGGTAATAAAAAACGGACTGGAAAAATGTTTTTAAGGCCTCACAAAGTGTCTCAAATTTTCCCAGATTTTGCACCCAAAGAGGTAACTTTTTAAATATTTTTTGCAGGTAATGGATTGTGAACAATTTTATCTTCCCATATTGAACAGTTTCATGATGAGGGATGCGAGAGTTTTTAAATAAGAATTAAATTGTTGTTGTTGTTGAGGTTTTGCTTATAATGCAGCCTAACACTAATTACCCATATGGTTGCCATTTCAAATGTGGCCTAAAGAAAGGCCCAGTGCGCAAGTTATATGTTTATTTGAGAAATTCATAGATAGGTTGTGGCGTATGATGTGCAAAAGGAATGTTTAACCAGTGGCGAGGGAATTTGTATCATTTTGTGATGCCATGTTTTAGAAGTTCTAAATTGCTTCAGAAAGAAGTTCTGAATGAAGCATATCTAAATGAAGCATATCAAAAAGAAGTTCTGATATGCTTCATTCAAGATTATATTTGTCTGGAATGCAATGTGGATCACGCTTCCTTCAGCTGTAATAGTTCATAAGTAAGATGTTGGCAGACAACTTGTCGATCGTAATTATTAAGTTTATTGTGTTTTGTGAATATTTTATAACATTTAAGTGGTTTGTCACTTACACCATGGAGCTCCGTGCTTAAACCATCCACACACACATTTTCAGTAAAACAAAATGTCTTTTTAAAGTAATTTCTCTCTTTATCTCTCTCTTTGTGAGTTGACGGAGGTTATGTTTTCACCTCTTGTTTGTTTGTTTGTCTGTTTGTTTGTTTGTCTGTCATCAAGATATCTCAAGAACTGATAATTGGAAGAAGTGATTGAAATTTGAGACATTGGAACTTGGGAATGGTGCAAATGGGGGTGGAGACATGTTTTGGTCCTGTTTTTTGTCTCAAGAACTGATGATTAGATTTGGATGGAATTTGGTGTGTGGTTTTGTTACTGCTTTTTTGAGACATTGGTACAAGGGGAGGGTGGAAATGGAGGTGTGGGGACATGTTTTTGCATCTGTTTGTTTGTCTGACATCAAGATAACTGATGATTGGATTTGGATTGAATTTGGTGTGTGGTTTTGTTACTGCTTTTTTGAGACATTGGTACAAGGGGAGGGTGGAAATGGAGGTGTGGGGACATGTTTTTGCATCTGTTTGTTTGTCTGACATCAAGATAACTGATGATTGGATTTGGATTGAATTTGGTGTGTGGTTTTGATACTGCTTAAAAACAAAGTGATTACAATTCGCTTATCTGTCAAGACTAAGTTGAAACTTTCCAATGGAATGTGCTGAACAACGACTTTGTGATCTGAATGAAGAATCAAAACAATCAATTTTCTGGACTCAAAAAGACTTATTACATCAAGTGTCTCTGGAATCAATAAAAAATGAAACAATTGGTTTCCGCCATGATTGTAAGGTGATGGAATGTGAATCCTGGCTAATAGAGCTCAAACAATGATGCTTCACTCGTATAAAACTGAAAACAATGGTATGGTCTTGAAAGAAATCCAGTCAGATAATCTTCAAGTGTTCAGATTGCAAATTATCATTACAGATCAAAACTTGGGAATGAATTTTGGTGGGTTTAGGATTTCTGAGGTAGATTATATTGGGTAAGGAGAACTCTTCTACTTCCATGATCAAATGAACTCTTTAGGCATGTTGGAATTGCAACGGGGCTGAGGTATGCGCTCTAGAGAGTTCTAATATTCTAGTTAAGTCATGCAATGATGCATTGCAAAATGTATTTTGTGAGTTCTTCATGGCCGTGTTCTGACATATCCTTGGTTCGATCATGACCCCCTGACTAGAGCTTCAAGTGCTTAATGTTTGTAGAAAAAACAATGGCATGTGTTTTCACTTGAGCATGAGCTCTCTATCAGACCCATTACAGGCAGTTTATTTCAGATCCACTGCAGGTGGTCTGATTTTGATACCCACTGCAGGTGATCTGATTTCAGACCCATTACAGGCAATTTATTTCAGACCCACTGTAGGCAATCTGATTTCAGACCCACTGCAGGCGATCTGATTTCAGACCCACTGCAGGCGATCTGATTCCAAATCCTCTGCAGGCGATCTGAAATTAGGACCCACTGCAGGCGATCTGATTTCAGACCCACTGCAAGGCGATCTGATTTCAGACCCACTGCATTTGATCTGATTTCAGACCCACTGCATTTGATCTGATTTCAGACCCACTGCAGGCGATCTAATTTCAGACCCACTGCAGGCGATCTGATTTCAGACCCACTGCAGGCAATCTGATTTCAGACCCACTGCAAGCGATCTGATTTCAGACCCACTGCAGGCGATCTGATTTCAGACCCACTGCAGGCGATCTGATTTCAGACCCACTGCAGGTTATCTGATTTCAGACCCACTGCAGGCGATCTGATTTCAGACCCACTGCAGGCGATCTAATTTCAGACCCCTCTGCAGGTGATCTGATTTCAGACCCACTGCAGGCTATCTGATTTCAGACCCACTGCAAGCAATCTGATTTCAGACTCACTGCAGACGATCTGATTTCAGACCCACTGCAGGCGATCTGGTTTCAGACCCACTGCAGGCGATCTGATTTCAGACCCACTGCAGGCGATTTGATTTAAGACCCACTGCAGGCGATCTGATTTCAGACCCACTGCAGGCGATCTGATTTCAGACCCACTGCAGGCGATCTGATTTCAGACCCACTGCAGGACATGTTATAACAGAATATATTATTATCATAACTAACAATGATTATACTGTAGGTCAGTGATCCGAGTTCACACACATATTTTGAGAATCTTGCCAGTGGATCTGATTGTCTTTGGATCATGGTAGCACGGAACTAATAAAGTATCACTCCGCCATCCAAAAATGAGAACCCTTAGAGGAAAGGCTAATAAAAATATTCCCGAGAGATTCAGGAAGCTGAGAAGTTGAAAATGTCAGGAATGGTAGAGAAAGAATAGATCTTGATTATGCATATCCAAACTTGACAAGATTTGTTTCAGTGAAAGTTTCATGGAGAACTATTATACCATAGACTCATACCCAAATTTGAGTGATTTGGTGAGGGTGTATAACACCTCTTCACCTTGGCCCGCCAAAAAAGGGCCAAAACCTCTGGTGACCCCCTATTGAAAGTACCCTCTTCAGAGAGATATTAGATAGTACTCTTGGAAAATACACAAAAGATCCCCATATCTATTACATTCTGGTACAAAAAGGACCCCAAACTTGACTCTTTCATCATAGGCTTCAATTGGGAAAATAATAAGTTCCGTGCTACCTCATGATCCTACCCATACACGCCTTAGATCACAGGATCAAGTGACTGCGTTCAGATCAGGTGAGCATTATTATAGTAAAATATCTGTGGATCTGACTGCATAACGTTGGTCTGATAGTGAACTCATATTCGAGTGAGTGCATAGCCTATATGCTACTGTCTGTATTATCTAAGCCTACAGTATATGCTACTGTCTGTGTTATTGAAAGGGCTCATTCTTTCCTGAAAGTTTCCAACAGTAAATAAATGATTTGTCAAGAAGCTACTAAGTAGCTCTATGGATTGAGCGTAATGCTTTAATGACATGAAGGTGAATCTGCACTTTTAACTAGGGAGTATGATACAAAGCTTATAAGTCGCAATTAATATATTATATGCGATTCTCCTGGATGTTTGTTCTTGCGTGGGGCATATATGAGTCACTCCAAATGCCTAGGGGTATTTAATGGAATAACAGTGATTGGTATTAAAAAGTGACTTAATTTCTCATGCTATATTTATTGCAAACCAAGTTGGTTTAATTTTGTGAAAGTTAGTCATGGAGTTATAAATTAAGAAAAAAATTTGGGTATATGGGAAGGAAGGTATTAATGGAACAACTGATTGTCATTGAATAAAAAAATGCTTGCTTGCATGTGTTATCATAAAACATTTCTCAGAAAATGCAGTTATAATTTCTTGAACATACATGTAGTTTACATTTCTTGAACATGCAGTTACAATTTCCTGAACTAATGTCTGTGATCTCCTTACCAAAGGAAATTTAACATGCCTTGACATCAGTGAAATGGTTCTGCTAAATGAAACTATGCATTGAGTGCTGCTTGCTGTACCTTCTTCAATTAAAAATCGAATCCTAATAAACAATTTTGTGATTTAAAAACTTACAGTGGGTTCTGAAGTACATCATGCTCACATTAATATTTTATCCTCCTTACTGAAAACAAATCCTCACAGTTCTTAAATTCTTCTCTTCTTAAAAAAATGTGTAAACCAAAAAAAAAACTGAATTATGGTCTCAAAGTTTGTCGCAGTAATTCAAAGTTACGTGTTTCAGGTCAATTTGTGTTTTTTGCAGAACATATAGAGGGATTTCATCACATGACTCTAACTGGTCTGGAAGCCATTTTGCAGGGCAGTGTCTTTGTTACATTTTCATGCATCTTCACACGGCCTAGTCACATCACACGTACAACAAACATACTACATACTAACCTACGAGTACCAGTTCAGCGAATTTTACTAATTACAATTTTTGTTCGCTTTCAATTTTACTTCATATTTTCCTTAAATTTGATATATTCACCGTGTGTATGAACTTTAATGTCAACGCCAGCTGATTGTTCGTTATACTCAGACAGAGCCTAAATACCTGGTATAAAGTGCTCGCTGCAAATCCTAGTGTGTTGTTTGAAAGCCGTCCATGTGTAACGGTGTAGAGCAAAAACCCACTTCAAACGTTGATCAGGATCAGATGGAAATTGGGAAAATGTCTTTTTTATTCCCCCGCACACATCTTATAAGTGCAACAAATGGTACAGCAAGATTCTGGCATAATCATCTTACAAAAATAATCTTGTATAATGACATGCAGATGTACCTAAGTCTAATTAAGTAGTGTACAGCAGATGACAGTATTTTTCCCAACAGAATTGCGATGCAAACAGTCATGTGATCTCATGACATCAGCTGAAACTCCCTTATAGGTCTAAAAAGTTGATTAGTGTGAACAGATGGTATTTTGATATTTATTTACTAGCGATGACACTGATAATTGAAAGTGACATTATTCATAAAAAGCTCCAATGATTGTAAGTCTCAATATTGTGAAATTCAAAATAAACAGTATTCCATCATGGAGGTCTCATCTATCTCAATGATTCAATGCACTTTTTGATTGACTATGTATAACATATTTTGTATTAGTTGAGCATGGAGTTTTTACCTCCATGAGTTAAGGAAAGGTGCAGAGTCTGGCAGGACTTCCAAGTATTATCATGCTCTACGGTACTATTGTTTTGGTAGAGCCAGGACCTTCTAAATAGCAGGTCCCTGGTGGAGCAACCCAACAAAGTGTATATTGGACTTTGCCATTCATAGGTAGTGGCGTGGATAAAAATGTCATTTCCTAGGACGAGGGTACCCATTCTGGACCATGTTTTTTATTGATCATATTATTGACATTGCAGAACATGAATTTACATATATTCACTATATGCTAGTGAGTACTAATTGCTAGCCTGTGAGTTAAATAACTATGCTTGTGAGTGTTATGCTAGTGAGTGATATGCTAGTGAGTATTAGGGCCGTAATTCTCATCCAGAAAGTGTGGGTGGGGGGAGGGAGGAGGGGGACATGACCTCTTATCCAATAAGTGAGGGGGGGGGGGGAGACGAAGCACACTTTCCCTAAAATGTACTGAATTTTCTCAATTCTACTGAAAAGTAGAGGGGACGTGTCCCCCCCGTATTGCGGGAATTACAGCCCTGGTGAGTACTGCTACGCTAGTGAGTGCTATGCTAGGGAGTACTATATGCTAGGGAGTACTATGCTAATGAGTACTATGCTAGGGAGTAATATGCTAGTAAGATATATGCATGAGTATACTACATGTATTCTAGTGAGTATTATTACATTTTTATGGAGTATTTGCATTCTTGTGACCCTTGCAATAAATTTCCGTACTGCACGAGTATTTGGTTTGGTCTAATTTTACAACAGGTGAATTTGTTTACAAAGCCAAAAAAGGTAATTGTAAACTTTTCTTGTTTTTCATTAAACAAATGTTTTTTAATGCATTTTGAACAATCCTGACACAAATTTTTATAAAAAGATTAATGTGTTGGCATCGTGCTTATATGTGTATTTAATGCATGATTCAAAGGACTTATGATGACCCTCCTAAAGTCAGGTCATTCTACTCTGGCCAAAGTCCTTTGCCCGTGCATTAAATATGCATATAAACACTCTGCTTCAACATTAATCTTTAACTACAGTACAGTATGCTTGTAATTACTATTCTAGTGAGAACTACACTAGTAAGTACTATGCTAGCGAGTAAGTGCTACGCTAGTGAGTAAGTGCTACACTAGTGAATAAGTGCTACACTAGTGAGTAAGTGCTACACTAGTGAGTAAGTGCTACACTAGTGAGTAAGTGCTACACTAGTGAGTAAGTGCTACACAGTGAGCAAGTGCTACACTAGTGAGTAAGTGCTACACTAGTGAGTAAGTGCTACACTAGTGAGTAAGTGCTACACCAGTGAGTAAGTGCTACACTAGTGAGTAAGTGCTACACTAGTGAGTAAGTGCTACACTAGTGAGTAAGTGCTACACTAGTGAGTAAGTGCTACACTAGTGAGTAAGTGCTACACTAGTGAGTAAGTGCTACACTAGTGAGTAAGTGCTACACTAGTGAGTAAGTGCTACACTAGTGAGTAAGTGCTACACTAGTGAGTAAGTGCTACACTAGTGAGTAAGTGCTAAGTGCTATGCCAGTGAGTACTATGCTAGTGTGTTGTACATATCCTGGGATATGGGAAATATCCATAATGGTACTAATTTACTTATCAATTGTATGACCCACCCTCTGACACCTGGGATATGTGGGTCAGTGTTGGGTCAATTACAATCAAATTTTGACACAGGGTTAAGTCATTGTACATCAAATGTCAGTCATTCAAATGAAAATACAGTAGGTGCATAAATTTTGCGATCATTCTTTCAGTTGTGTTAAAACCTATATCGAACAACATTGTGTTGGCCCCAATACCTATTGTTGTATGTATTATAAAAACACAACTTACAGCAATGAACAGGCCATGACCACAATCAGATACAATATTCAGGCGAGAGGTATTAAGTATCAATCCGATAAAAAATAAATTTGGAAATATTATCAATGGTTGAATTTCTGAAAGATTATTTCAACATTCCAAATGTTTTAATTTATAAATAATATTTGTGTGCATTCCATCAGGAGGAATACACCAAAAAAAGTTGATAATATTTAACAGAGCGTCACGTAAAACATCGTCAGGACCTACAGTACCTCACAAGAACCTACAGTACCTCACAAATTTTCGCAAAATCGTCCAGAGTTTTGGTGGACTTAAAACTATTATTTCGTTATCAATATAAAGTCTCAGGTGTATCACAGGGACAGTCAATGTCAATCATTTCACCAATATGTCCGTCCATCAGAAAATCATTTTGAGGTGTGTCAAAAGTACTGTAGGCAATTGTCAGTCAAAAATACTAAACGGGTACGTCAATGAATATGAATGTATACATTACATTGACACACTTATCCCAGGGGTCTGAGGGTACGTCATACAATTGATAGGTGCATAATATCCCCTCTGTATTTCATGACCGAGTAATATACCTTCAGGATCTTCTTTTCTACATGAAAAGGCAAAATAATTTCCTGTGCCTGATGCCTGTTTAATAAATATTTGTGTATCATACATGGTACAAACACTTTCCTGACAATCCACATTGTTTCTCACTTTAGGTACAGTATTTTATCTATCAGTCTTAAGTCATGTCTTTTAGTTTCACAATAAGTCACCATAGTTACGGCACAATCCATTAAACAAATCACATTTGACTGCACATTTTGTAAAGCAGTGGAATAGGACATATTGCTTGTTGTCTCATATCAACTGAGTGGTAATTTTATTGTATTTAAATGCCAACTAATCACTCTCTTGAAAATGAAAAGTTTGCTGATCAAGTTGGCATGCAGACAGAGTAGGGAGATTTAAAATAGCTGCTCCCAGGACAGAGACACCCTTAAATTTTGGCCTCCTTTTCAAATTGACACAAATTTCTATTTGGTTTTGAAACCCATGTGTTAGCAAGTGGTACCTCTATGGCGTCAGTTGTCTCACTGTGCCTCAAACTGTACACAAGTTGGTGATGTGCTATTCAAATAATTAAGGAAGGATGTTATGTAGGACATTCTTCCTTAGAACACAAAAGGTCAGGTGAAGATTGATGTTCCAAAATTTACCGCTACCTCAAAAAGGATATTTTTATAGTTGTCAACTGTTCTAGTCTGTGTTGCCAGCAAAGTGTACAGTTCAATACCTTCGTTGTCGTGGTGCCGTTAAGACCTCATCAAACAAACAAACAAACAATATCTTCTACTTTGGGCAAGAAACTTTCAAGGAATATTTTCCCATTATGATAGAGGACAAGTAAAGAAATAAATGGTGAAAAAGAAACACCATGTTGATATTTTATTCCTACTGTACAAGGAGTTTTTCAAGTTCAAAGCTCTGAAAGACTTGTATACAAGTGACTGGTAAAAGGCCAGGTGTTTATATCTCATTTGTAATTGTGATGACAAAGTGTTAGTGAGTTGTTGCAAATCGCTGGTTAATCTCAGTTCGGAGCAAGATGTATCTTGTAGGCAAAGGAATAAAGTTCAGGTGTTTGTGGCAGAGATTATCAGTATCTGTGTACACATGAGTCCAAAGTAAGAACAGACACTTCTTTATCATTCATATGCATGACTCATATCCGTTCCTGACCTGTCCTTTGTCATCTCCATTGTTCTTCGAATAAAAGGCGGCAAAGAAATAAGAATAATAAGTGATTATAACTTGAGGAGAGTGGACGCAGATGTTTTATTAAGTCGTTTACGTGTCACAGATACATGTACTGTTTTCCAATGTGTAAGAGAACTCTGTCCCTGAAGTAGTGTTTGAAGACAACAATGATGTGACACAATTGATTTCTATGATTACATTCCTTAAAAGAAACAAGAATTAATGTAGGGAAAATTAACATTTTAAAATAATGCAATTCAATACATTGTTCAGTATTTAAATAGAAATTCTATGATTTCATGTATATCGTAATAATACTCGTTTGCATCATTTGGTCATCTTGGCACAAAATATAACGCATGGTCTGCTCTTATTTTTTTGCCAAACACTGACTTTATGTAATTATGCATCCAACGTTATCTGTGACAATGTTTAAAAGATGTGCGATAAACCAATGGTTATATCCATGTAGGTGTTTTTTTTTTTTAAGACCAAACGTATCTCTAGGCTTGATTTCTTCGAAGACTATAGTTCTAATGTAATATTTATAGGAACACTAGACCGAAAAGTGACAGCGTATTTTGAGGGGTCCCTCCCCCCCCCACCCCCCCCCCTTCCAAATAAAAATTGAAAGCCTATCTAGCACGCAATGGTATAGCAATTTTCTGGTAAATATTAAAATTCAAGTGACATTTGCCCTTAACATCGTCTGTGGGCTATGGAGGCATGAAGTTTATCGGTCTGTTGTGGATAATATATCTGTGAAGTTTGCAAAAAGAGCGCCCTCACTTTTTGATCCAGTGCTTCTTTAACCCTTAAACGATCATGCTGTTGTGACCACGTGGACATGCACTTCTCCTGAAAAATTATGTTGCTACGTCAAATAGGTCCACAGCAGTGGTCCTGGTATCATTTAAAGAACTGATAATAATATTAATGATATACAGTTCTTATTAGGCGCAACACACACCAACGTCTCATTGTCTTAAAAAAAAACAAATAAAATGAAAGAGGGGGAAAAATAGGTTAACAACTTATAGAAGTGAGAAAAGATGTGATGTGTTTTTAACAATGATTTAAAGTTAGTTACAGTTTGAGCCTCTTTGATATGTGTTGGTAGATTGTTCAGAGAAAAGCAGCTGAAGATTGAAATAAACGATGATCATATGACTTTGTAGAAAGAGAAGGAGGTACAAGCGATAAGTTAGAACTAGAGCGTAGACAGCGAGTCAGAGTGCATATTGTACGAAGTACATTGTACAGTGCATTCTAGTTCTTTCAATAAGTTAATACTTTTGTTGAGAGTTATATTGAGAATTTTTAAGTAAAGCTAGAAATTGGGTAAAAAGTCAAATTTCAAAATATTTCGTCAAATTTCACAATTTTTTGCTTCAAAAACTTACTTGTCATACTGCCAGACCTTGCGTTTCTCGTGGGAAACTGTCAAAGACATCAATATATCCAATTCCAATTTCAATTCCAATTTCGAATTTTGAATCTTTTTTGGCAAAATTTGTGCAAAATTTCATGATTTTGAGATCAATTTTTGAATTAAGTCATAACTCCTGATCGCAATGGAACTTCCCAACCCAAAACATATCGTCGGAATCGCAATTACCCACATTATCAATTAAAAACACAAAGCAACTACTCCTTCTTTATCGACACCCAATATAAGTTTTAAAACAAACCCATAATCTATTCATACGCAGTTTAGTGTAGCGGCAGGCTTGCGGAACTTAATGTGAGTGACCCTGGTTCGGACACAGATCCGGACATGAGGCTTTGTTTTCATGCGAGTAATTACAGGGGTGCTTATTTTGGCTGAACATCCATTGAAGGGATTTTGAACTTATGCAATGAAAAATGACGCCAAAAATCAGTTTTTGCTCGGCGTGATGCGAATGAATTTATTTTATATAGTAACAGAGACTTGGAAGGTCCAGCGCACATTTTCGAAGGATAAAGAACGCTTCATGTTTCATTTGAGTTATGATATCCGTTTGGGATTTTTGCCAGACTATAGCCAAATTGAGTACTGTATAGACTCATAGTTGATAGCTTGTTTGGCCTTAAAATAGCCTGAATGCACTAAATACTCATATAATGCAATTGAATAATCCAGGGTATAAAGCTACAGTGTGTAAATAACCATAGAGCTTGAAGAACAGCTGGCTGCAGTAATACAATCTGTTCTTCACAATAAGATCTTTTGTTTGCATACAGAAAAACGAGTTTAATAACTTACTGTATGTGTAAAAGCAGGTTTATCTGTGAAAGGTTTCTCAAATGATTAGTTCAGGTGTCAAGTAAATCCATCTTATATGAAAGATAATACCAAAACAAATTCATAAAATCTGTTTAGTTATTTCGTATAATGATTGCCACTTGGAAGTTTATTTGTGTGATGCTATTGTTGATTAATTGTGATTTATTATTTGCTCCCAAAATGGCTAATATGAAAAATGAGAAAAATATGCCATACTTAAAAGCATGTCTTGTTGCAAGGATGTAAAATCCATTTTGATTTTATACATACAGTATTTTGCTGATAGTATGTCTGTTTATGATTTTAATTTCCCTTAAAAGGAAACATTGTTATTAAAATTTGATTGTATTGCTGTTGAGGCTTAAGTTTTTGTAGGCTTAAAAAACAGTTTTCACATATTCAAACGATATTTAAAGCTACTGTATATTATGCAGTTTGGCAACTGGAGTCCTGGGGGCCCGTGGGGATTTTTGTGCTTTGAAGCGCTGTCAGAACTGGTGGCAAGAGAGGACGGGGCACTGCTCCTTGCCGTAAAGTAAGGAAAGCAGGGGGTGCCTTTTTGAAAGTTAATGGCTAACCGGGCAGGATGTGTCCTTTTAGATTTTTGAAAGATTTGCCATTTTGAAACTTATATGAAATTATTATAGGTCATTCTTGAAGCTTAAAAACGAATAGAAATCCACTCACTCACAAGTATTACATAATACCTAGAAGTTGTTAGTTACATTAAGTATTTATTTGACACAATTAAAGCATGTTATTTTACCAGGGGCACCGACATCAAGGGCCATGGTGGGAGGGGGCATTATTGGCCCCAATTTGTTTTGTAAGCAGCAATTTTCAAAAGAAGACTTTTACCTATTCACCTGATGAGTAATTGTCAACATTGGTCCTGGCTTCCCAATCTGAAACCTACATAGCAGGATTTACCTACTGAAAGTAGGGGGAAAGTCAAAAGTGTGTATGTGTGTGGTTTTTTTTTTTTAGGGGGGGGGGAGAATTACAAAATCATGCTAAAATACAACACATCACCATAAATAAGTATCCATTTGGATACAAAAAGTGAGGGTTGGAAAATCCTGCCTGTGCTCAAATCATATACGAACTAAGGAACCATGGGGCCAGGTGGCAAGATTTCTCCACTTTTTCGAAAACTGACAAAAGTGCACCTTTTGTTAAATGAAAAGTTCCCTTCAATGTCCAGGAAGTGCCTGAATTATACCACCAACAAAAACAGGCTTATACCCACCTCAAAATATATGTTGAGCTACTACATCATTGATATTCTATAGTTTGTTTATTTTCATTGTTTTTGCATGTTTTGCTTTGAGAAGAAAAAATGGTATCAATGGAAAGGATATTTCACAGACAATCTAAATATGTTAAAAAAAAAAACTCCCATTTTCATTTTTAACGAGGAAATAATACAAGGTCATAAAATTAAGCAATTTTGACCTAATTTTGCCTAAAATTTGCAAATATTCGATGTTTTCTTTATTTTGAATCTTTTATTAAAAAGTTGACCTCAGCATTCATATAAACCAAACTTGTAGTGATAGAAAACGAAAGGAAAGTTGTGAAATTTAATTAATTGAAAAAAATGTCATAAACCCCTTTGTCAGTTAAGGGTTAATATGTTAAGCTGTAAATGATTTTGATGAAAGTGAAGCTTTCAACCCCTCCAGGTTGATTTTATAGCATTAATCTCCAGTTTTCTAGGTTCTGCATAAAGGGGAATGCCTTTGTATTTCAATTGTCATTGATGTCGTTATCTCAATGTGTGAGCAATTGATAGAATTTATTTGATGCGAAAGCAATCTGATTTCTACCCAAAAGTTCTGCAAAGATGGACAACTTCCTGGCAAGATTAACTGCACTATTAATAAGAAATACACTGTATAGTTCAGGAATAATTTTTTGTCTCATTTACTCAGCTGTAGCTGTATGTTGTTTCACAGCAAGCAGTTACAGATTTATATCCATTCCACATAGTAAATTTGTTTGGATTAGATGAAGTTGTTAGTACGCTTTGTATATACATTTAACATTAACATGCACACCTGCAAATGTGTGTTTCGAAACAAATGCTTACAGCTTTATCCCCTATTGACAATGTTTCAGTTTCATTGATTTTGCCCATAAGTCTCATGGTTTTTGCACTAGATGGGCAGTATTTGCCCATGGTCCAATTCCTGTATGTTTATATGTGAAACTAAATCATTTCCCACCTTAATTTCCCACTTCAAATTGAACAAAGGCTCCTTTAAAAAAATTTTTGTCATGAATCAACACATAAAGTGCCATGGGCAGAAATTGGCTACCAAAAGTAGGGAGGGGGTGGGGGGGCGGCACAACAACAAAATTATGCCAAGATGTAAAACGCAGCATACAAAAGATACAAATTCAGAAAATGGTGCAGGGGCGGGGGGGACACAACACATAAAGTGCCATGGGCAGGAATTGCCTACCGAAAGTAGGGGGCACAACCACAAATTTATGCTTAGATGTAAAAACGCAGCATGCAAAAGATACAAATTCAGAAAATGGTGCGGAAGGGGAGGGGGGGGGGGGCGGGGAGAATTTGCACCTTGCCACCCCTCAAATCCCGCCTAGATGCATTATGCAGATTCGTCGATTCTAAAGTGCCTTGCTGTAAGGAGTATAGCAAGTGCATAGATTAGGTATCATCATAATGTAATTTTTTGAACATGAATTTCTCCTTTGAATGAAACTAAATTATTATTATTTTGTATCAACAGGTTCGGAAGAAAAAAGAAGCCTGGCAAAGGTATGGGGGATGCTAATTCCACAATGAATGCAAACGTTAATACTCCAGCAATGTCATTTGTACCAAAGAGACACCCGATTACTAATGATTACACCGTTACACAGAAAGTTCTTGGTCTCGGAATCAACGGCAAAGTTCTTGAATGTTTCGACAAGAAAACACAAGCAAAATTTGCACTTAAGGTGAGTTTTTTTTTGGAATTCATGTGTTTTAAAGAGGCAAAATTGTCATATGTGTGTAGAACTCGATTCAAATTTTTTGATTGGTTGAAATTTAAACCAATTGCTCCACGATTCATTGGCCCTTATTTCACGGTATATATAAAATAGAACGCCACACTTATTTAACGATCACTGTGGCTGACTTGGTTAAGGTGATGTTTTTCAAACTAATAGTTTTAGGTTTGATTTCCGCCTGAACCATTTTTTGTCGAATTTTATTGTTTTTTGCTTATTGTCATTTTTGTCTGGTGACTTCTATTTTAGTATTAATCTTTCACTTTCACTTTTTTCTTTTTGACAAATATGTTGAAAAAAAGAGGTTTCCTGTATACGGTATAGTAATAATGTTATGCAGCTATGTTTGAATCTTTACACACACAAACAACGCTGTAAATGCACTGTGCATATGTGCAAATAGACAGGGATTTTGATCTTTGGTTCACGTTGTAAAAAAAAAAAAAATGGAAGTTCTGAAGAAAAAAACAAATCGCTGTCAAAAATTCCAAAAGATCGTAAAAATATTTTTTATTTTAATAAAAAGAGAGTTCATGCTTTGTGCAAACATTATTTTGTAGTATCTTTTGATATATTTGTGAAAATATGTGCTATTTGTGCAGATTTGATTAATAAATACAATTGAGAATGTTCGGAAATAAATAGTCATAATGTATCTGTAATCACAGGTTCGATGATATGTCCTTGCTTCTTCTTTCCCTGACCACAACAACTGCAACTTCATTTCCCTTTTATTTGATGTCATAACCATTCTCTCCCGAGTTCTTTTGTCTTTTAAAATACTTGGGCATCTATAATAAATCCAGATAGAATTAAAGCAAAGTAGTACGAGACCATTCATTCACAACCAACCCCGCCCCTCTTAACTACCTGCACTGTATACTTCGCTAGTACAAGCAGGAATATCCTTGGTACAAGTTACAACGCATTATTGCACATGGGAATCTGCTCAATGGCCCTTGGATACAATGGAAAGTTCTGGATGGATGACCCTGGATTTAAGTGTTGTCATAATAACATAATTAATGAATGAGTTTTCAAGGGTTGTGGTATCATATCCATCAGACCAAACATAGGGGCATACATGTGTTGTTGATAACATCACAGATTTCTCACAATCAGTAAGGAAAATTGAAAACCGGAAGTGACGTTACCGGTATGGCGGCAATCACTTCTAAATTTATTTATGAGACGATTGATACCTAAATTTCAGTCATTAAAAAAATAACAGGGTTCTGGTAGTTAGACATTGATTTGCGATCTATTTTTTGTTTTTTTGTTTTTGTTTGTAAGAAGGCTATGATCTCCTTTCTAACATTGCTGTTTAGCCTTTAAAACAATGAAGTTTTTCAGTCATGCATCAACAATATTTTGTTTTTTATGGTTCAAAGGTTCAAATATCATTAGAATGATCAATTTGCAAGGCCCTATTTGCAACTGAAGTTGACAGAATGTTTTGTTATTTTCGTGGTTTTGAATGGATTCGAAAACAAACTAATGTATCCTTTTATACATCTATAGAAAAAAAGCTTCAAAGAAACTTGGCATCTGATTTTGAATTTAGAAATCGTTAAGAAATTGTAAATGTTTCACATAATTTAAGTCTTGGTGGGCAAAAAGACTGGAACCATTGATCTGCCTTGAACAGACCTGCAAAACCTCTTACAAGCAGAACAAATTGGGATATGCTGTACTTCATGGTATAGTACAGCACCAAGGTTAGAATTTGTCAAGTGCTTTCAAGGTGACTCATGGTAATGTCCATTAAGAAAAATGCATAAATCACGCTTGGAATTTACTATGAGGACCTTAGCTGCCAGAAACTTGATCATTTTCACTCTGTCTTACATTTCGCGGCAGGGACGCAATCAACTGTGGAAGTCTCTTTGAACTGGTTTTAAGGTTGTAGATTATCGTGGAGTTGAAACCCAAGACACTTTTCTTGCGAGTGGCATATTTATTTTCAACTTATAAGCGTTTCTTGAGAACACTTTTGCTCCTTCCAGCCGAAATGTTTAGAGTGGCAGCTCTGGTTCGTTGTTGTGATGTCCAGTGTCATTTCTTGTTCAATCATCTTGTCGCCCCTTAAGACTTGTTTTTACATGGTTTTAGAGGTTTAGGCAAGGTGTTTATGTACTTCTAACAAGGAGAACTGCAGCTATACAACCCTTGACATTGTCATATTAATGCTTTACAAGTTCAACCAAGGGGCCACAATTTGTATAATGTGTACGTACACCTAGGAATCAAGTGTGTAATGACATCATTAACCATTTTTGAAATGAAATGTATTTTATCATAATTGTCTCATCTAATTATTAAATTATTCACTGTTACTCAACATTTCTATCATATCAATAACCTCAACTAAACTTTAAAAAATGACTAGGAAAACAACGATTTGATTTCAAACAAAATAACTACACAAATGCACAATAAAGCTTGATTATGCATAAGACAATATTGAGTATTCTTCCTCCTTTGTGCTGATTTCCTGGATCCGATCCTTCCATTAGAAGGAATGCGTCCTCTTAATGTACCGCATCTTCTCCATCTTCCAACACACTTCTTGATGAGTCACCGTCTGCCAGATTTCATTTTCTTTGTTTCATTCAGGCCATATATAGTTTTAGTAAATACATATTTGGAAACAGTGAAATTGTACCTCATCAGAAATTGTAAATGGACATTTTTGGGTTAAGGGAATTGGTTGAAGGTGCTCATTTAGGAGTAAGGTTAATTGCATAGGGAATAGATGGCATATTTCTGAGTTTTATATACAGTATTAGAGCTTTGATATAAGAAAAGTAATTTGTTGATTTAGCATACTGCTAGTTTGTAATGTGTGCAAGAGGGTTTAAGCAGGGATATTTTACTTTAGCTCAAGTAACGCATTCGTGGTTTTAGTGATTATTTTAGATTTTACGGGTGTTATCGGGTTTGCATATGTAGGTCTTGAGTAGGGGATTTTACACGTTTTTGTCTCTGTTTTGGGGATAAAGGTTCTAAAGATGGTAATGTTTTAGATCAAAGAATAAATAATTACCCTTTATTTGATGACAGTTTTGCAACAGTTTTCAGAGTATTTATGGAGAGCTATGATTGAAATGATTTGTAGTAATGGATCTTATCAAATAGTAACATTTTAAGCAATGTGTGTTTGTTTTTTCCTCATGTGTTAATTAACTCATTTATCTATGGAGAAATAGTTTTGAATTTGGTAGTGTCATGCAGATGTGGAAAATATGTACGTTTTCTAGCAGCTATAACCGTGGGAAAAGGGGAAATTTGTGGGAATTCTTTTTTTTTGTTTCCATTAGAATAAACTATACATGTATTTTTTTGGAGAAGATTTTCGACACCTTTATCCAAAAAAGTGGGAAATTTTATTATTAAATCCAACTCTCGTGTCATGCTTCTCATTGTTATGCCCATGGCAGAGCTGCAAGCTCAAACCAAGGGAGTACAGTACTAATTAGATCATGCCAAGGGTGCTATTTTCTTTAATTTTGTTCATGCCCTGCTTCACAGAATATTATATTAGATCGATTGCATGAAAATCAATAGAAAATAACAAATATATATTTATAATAAATCTCTCTGAACAGGTTAAAAACAAGCTTTTTTCCAATTATCTGTATATCTATTTTAAGCCCTTATTATTTTCAAGAAAATTTGCACTATTGGGATGTCATTATTTTAAAAACTCGCCACAAATTTCTTTTTGTGTTCAGTCTTGATCTGTTATCACAATAGTTTTAATCGGTATTTGAATAAAAATCCCTTTACATGTAACTTGATTGTACCCCAATGAACTTTTTGATTAGAAATTGTTTAAAGATGTCACCAATGGTTGTGCAGTACAGTATTTGAAGCACATAATTTACAGAATGGTGACAAAGATCACAAATACACTGACAAGCCAGTTAATAACTGATGGTGTCACCGGTCTGCAATATCCGATTTACTAATGATGCTATCAAGCAAATATTTTTGGACAAGTTCTTTCATTATATTATTAGCTGTACAGTGTAGTATGTGTAATCATGTCACATTTTCTGGAACTTTGATAAGCTACATTACATGTATATACAATGAACAATGTCAGATTATTTGCTTTTCTTAGAATATAAAGTTTTTCTTTATACTGTACCTTTACAGTATGTTTTAATTGTTAGTGCAGTTATTCTGTCATGGTGTAAATGTATTCTACTATATGTGGAGAGAAGTTTTATAATTTCACTGTGGACAGAACAATCTGGATCTCTTTCAGTATATACAGTTACAAGATTTGAAAAAGAAAATGAAAACACTAAGAACAAATATATGGTAAATTTGGTGGAACTCAAAATTTGTATGGTTTTAGAAATGTCATAAATGCATAATTTGATTTTAAAGTCAGTGGATTTAAGTGGGGGTACAACCCAGTCACATGCCCCCACCCATTGGGGACAGATCCCTAGCGCTTTATTTAAAAAGGGGCAGGGTGTTAGACTTGTTGAGGGGCACATTAATGTGCACATAAAGCGTTGTGTCTTTTCAACATGGGAGTTCATGGGCCCTTAGGGCTCAAACCCCTGGTGAAGAAGCTCTGGGATTTTAGCTATAACCATACCTTAGAATGAAACTATTCTGATTGATAAGGACCATTCATGAGCCAAACGGGACAATTGCTTTCTATGCTATCATTCTGTGTTCTGTATCCATGTAAGGTATCTATTTATAAGGCTCATTAAGATGATTAAGTTAAAAATAATAATAATGAAATAAAATATAAAAATTACAGGGGTGGGGCAGTCCCACGGAGGGGCGCACTTGTGAAACAGCAAAGCTAGGGGTCTGGGGGAAAGATGGAAATAGAAATATATGTATAAAAAAGGGAGGGCATTGTAAGAGTTTAGAAAGACTAGTAAGAGGTCAAATACATGCCTCCCCCCACCATGAAAAATCCTGAATCTGCCTCTGTTTGGAGTATCTTTTATATGCTATATATATTATTTATATGCTAACTTTCTATCAAATCCTGCACCGACTTAAAGAAATAATTGTGTTAAGCACCTGTATATTGCCCATTGTATCCTTCGTATCCATTAGCGTTCATCATTTGTTCCATACTGGGTGTAGTTTTCCTGAAAATCAGTCAATGTGTCATGGATCAGCAACCATATCCTCAAGGCAGTTTTCAATCCGCTTCATTCATTTCCTGAATGCACATTGGTTATTTTTTAAGTGGAGAGCTGAGGGAGTTGTTGTTTAAAAATGACAAAAACTCCCGTGAGAGTACATTTGTTATGGGATATTTAATTAATTGTACAATGGATGGAGTCAATCTCCCTTCAAAATCATACCTTTTAGTATTATTTTTCAGTGCTACTGCATCATGTGACCGGGAGGGCGGTTTACCTGACATAAAAACTACAGTATGTTAAAAATTCATTTGTGGGATTTCCTGGAATCGTATATTTTTTTCTTGGCAAGAAGGATGTGTTTTTCTGGTTCCCTCTGCCTGGATTATGTCTTAACAATTCCCTGATTAATCATATTTACATGGCAGTTGTATCATCCATAGGTTTCAATGTTTACTGACAAATACACTATAGACAGTTATGTGGAGTGTACTGTATTATGAACAAAATAAAAAGGAGGCCTTGCTAGAGGCAAAAGAATTTGAATTGCGCAATAATTCTTTGAAAATTAAAAAAATGTTTTTGTATTGGTTATTTTTACCTGTCAATTGTATGCAAATTTTGTGCAAGTGCTTTAAATCAGGAGAATTTATCTACAATAAATCCCTGATCAAATGCTGAGTAAAACAGCTTTGATTTTTATTCAATGGATTAATCCTTAAATGACGACACGGTTGTGACATGACCGATTGGACATGCATTTTTCAAAAACTTATTCAAAAGAGCTCAAATAGTTCTTTCAGAAAATGTAACTTTTTGACAGGGGTTATGTTATGTTGAAGATTTTTGAGAAAAAATGGATTAAAATAGAGAAAATTAAAAAATGCAAAAACAAAAAAAGATGATTTGTTTCTTTAAAAACTTACTTGCCATACTTTCAGACTTAGCATTTGCTTGAAAAGTTACATCTTTTGAAAGCATTATTTGAGCTCTTTTAAATGATGCCAGGATCATATCTGGTCTATTTGACAAAACAAGATGATTTTTAAAATGTGCTTGTCCAAACCGGTCATAGGACGACCAGTTGGGTACAGAAACACATTATATATACTTCTGACATTGTCTGAAATGTATCCATGTACAGTACAAGATATAACATATTTTCATGGATTTCTACAAAGATTTGTTTGAAAATGGTAATTAACTATTGTTCAGCCTGTAAACACACAGACCTTTACAGTATATTGAATTTAGGAAATGCTGTTTTGGGTGTCAGGAAGTGATTTTGGTCCACGCAGTGTCATCTTGATGTTTTCATAAGTCACAATATACATGGCAACCTTTCCATCAAAATTGATTTTGGTTTATTACCAAAGGTCAGTTAAATAGATTACTAAGTAAATGTTTCCAGTTTTGCCAAGCGATACAGGTTTGTTTAGTTCTTATGTCCATAGCAGGTCCTTGTTATGTCAGTATCAGTTGAGGCAAAGGCCTTTGCTTGTTTGTATATGGTGTGGAACATAGTGGGTGCATGGTGAATAACCCTGCACTGTCTTCTGTTTAATTAAATTGACCTAGATTGTATGTGTATGAAAGTCCATTGTGTTTGAAGGGACATGCTTTTATGCAGGGACATTGGAGCTGGAGAAATAGGGGAGAGGGGTGGTGGATGGATGGTGGGGGTGGGAGGGGATAAAGTCTACCTCATAATCATATTGAGGTGCAGTGGCTCAGTGGTTAAGGAGTCAGGATCGTATACAAAAGGTACCGGGTTCGATTCCCGTCGCGTGCGCTGCATTGTGTCCTTAAGCAAGACACTTTTATACTCTACTTGCTTCAGTTCACCGAGGATACGCACCGGCTCTATGAGCTTAATAGCTTGATGGAATTGGCTTCTTTTTCATATGAGGAAAAAATTGTATACACATAAAAAAAACACATAAAAAAACAGGGCTTCCAAAGGCTTTGTCTTTTGCTCCCCCCCCCCCCCCACCCCCTCCCTCTCCTTGTAGGGTCTCAATGGTGATTTTGACATTATAATTATGTTCATCTTGATATATTCTAAATAGTATATTCTAAATCCGTCATATGAGCCCAAAATTTGAAGACCGTATTGGGCATTCCTTACGCCCCATTTTACAAAGGTTAAATAAGACTTCTCAAGAAATTAAGGTGGTTGCCAACTTGCCACAAACCATAGTGGCCTCAATTCATTGATTCTTTAATTTCTTTTGAAAGTGTAGAATGAATTAGTTGGGTGGTTAAGATCTGTCCTATATGCATTTGAATGATTTCGGTCATTCATGTCATTTGCCGTGAAATGGAGGAATGGAATTCACAAGGACGGACAAGGAGCACTTATGATTTCTATAGAGCCTGAAGTCATTGATTAATTCCAGTATAGTCTGCCCACAAAGCCATTTTAATTAATTTGCTTCTAGAAGGACTATTGGTATGCAAGTGATTCTTGGGCCTAATTTAATTGTTCTTGCAAAGCTGAAGCTGTCACTGTCCCACAACATGAAGGGATTTGAGTAAGAAAAAGTCTTGTGATGGCATCAACAATATAATGATGTCACAATATGTTATTAGTCTAAGAGCTCCTAATTTTGGAAATGTCTTTGATGAAAATCACCATATTATTTTTCAAAGGGGGAGGGGGGGGAAGGTTCCAAGAGTGTTTTTACATATTCCATATTCATCGACCTGACTGATAAAAATGAATTTTGGAAAACAATAATATTGATTAGATGACATATTCCTTGTTCTCTCTTGTGACTGTCTTTGGTACTGTTATAAAGATATTATCTCCTGTAAAATTTCAGATGTGTCACCACAGTGACATACCTATTGTTCATTTGGAAAATTACATTTGTAGTCAAAAGAGTTTCACTTTCTTATATTTTTTTGAAATTATTGTTGTTGTTAGCAACAAATTAGTAACCCATATACGTATTCAGTAACTTGCATAAAATAAATCATGTCTGTCTGTGAAATAATCTGAAAAATATATAATTCATAAATGAAATGTTTTCAGCTCATTACGTATGCATGCTACTGTACATGTGTTCCTAAAGCCCACAGCTTTGCGGTTTAACCGAGTATGAACATAGATAAGAAATGAATGTAAGCTGGAGGTAAACAAACTTTTCCTAAGACACTATCGTAGAACCATCGTAGATCACTAGAACCATGGAGCTATTAACTGAAATTAATTTTCAGTTAATGGTAGCACATGTAGCAACACACTTTGAAACACAGAAAATTTGATGTGTTATGCAATGTGTTTTGATTTCATAAGAAGGTATACAGTATGCCGTTGCATACATTTTCAGAATGCTTAAAGGAATATTCCCATGGATTTTTTTTATTTTTTATATATGATAGAAAAAATTGTAAGAAACAAAGTGGTGAAAAAACTATACTAATGTCTTATCCATTTAGAAGTTACAAATTTTTAAAGTATTTTTGTATTTGGACAAAAGTGACTGATAATGGCAACATCTATGATGTCATAGAGACAATTTCGACAAAATGTCTTTTGTATTTCTTTAAAAATGATTGGGGATTTTTTTCTTATTGTAAATGTGATGTACACCAAGGATAAAACAAAGTTTTCTTGTGAATTATGTATTCCACCCTATCTCTGTAAGGAACCAAAAATGCTGTTGGTTAATGTAAACAAAAAGTGTGATTAGATTAATAAGAAATACATAAAGAACTGTGCTGGAATTTCCTTGATGACATCACCAAGCTGAAGGACATATTTTTAAGAACAGAACTACATAGAACTCACCTTCCACCCCTGTTTTGTCATCTTCTCTGACTCTAAATCCATTGTGCTTTTAAAATGGATGTTCCTTCGATTATGGACATCATGTGGGATGTCATGAGGGACAACTGGGTGCGATGCCTTGTGGGACAATAATGGCTGGGATGCCATGTGGTACATATATTAGGGAGGGATTCCATGCAGGACATGAACATAGGGTTAATGACATTTGAAACAGGGATGGAAGCCATGTAGGATATGCCATGTGGGTCATAGGGAAGGATGCCATGTGGCACATAAAGAGGGATGCCATTTGTAACAAAGGGTGGAATACCATGTGGAACACAGATATGGATGCCATATGGAGCATCTAGGAGAACAGGATGCCATGTTAGAGATAGGAAGGAGCGAATTTTGGGACATATGAAGGGATGATATGTGGAACATAGGGAGGGACACTATGTGTGACATAAGGAGGGACATAAGGTGGTATGCCACATTTATATAATAATATTAAATAAAACTAGAACGATAAATACCATTATGGCTTGCATACTGATTCAAATTGACACACATATCACAAGTCCAATTATAAAAACATCCCACTATCCACCCCACATCCTGTCTCATCTGACTTCCCACCCTATATCCCACAAATCATCCCACCTCCTACATGTATCCTCCACATGACATCCATCTCTATGTCCCACATGGTATCTCATCTTAAAAATGTACCAAATGACATCCTATTCAGATGTCCTTAATGCCATTTCACCCTATGTACCACACGGCATCCATCCCTATGTCCCACATGACATCCATCTCATATGTCCTACATGGCATCCCTACCCATGTGCTACATGTCATTCCTCCATATGTCCACATGGAATCCCTCCCTCTGTCCCACATGGCATCACTCTCCATGTCCCAACCTCCTATGTTCCACATGGCATCCATCTCTATGTCCCACGTGGCATCTCATCCTAAAGATGTACCAAATGGCACCCCACTCAGATGTATCAAATGGCATCCCACACAGATGTTCCTTATGCCATCCCACCCTTTGTACTCCACGGCATCCATCCCTATGTCTCGCATGGCATCCATCTCTATGTCTCGCATGGCATCCATGTCTACAGTATGTCCCACATGGCATATCACAAAGCCATCCTGTGGTAGAATTAACACAAGAGAAAGCTCTGGTTTACATATGATCCGACTGTACCGAGCTGATTGTTAATACTACTTGACGTAACCCCACAATTAGTTCCAGGCATGCACATTCCTTACTGTGGACTGGCTTATTCCCAGTGTATAGACTCTGTTGAAGATAAGCCCAGGTTTTCCTCCCAATTTGCTGTTATAAGTTTACATAAAGTAAACAATCCCCTATCTCAATCTGACTAATTTCCTGGTTATCTAGAGATTAGACTTCCAGTGTGCATGAATGCTTTTGCAAAAGAAGTATGTTTTAATTAACACCATTGTATGACTTAAGGAGTGAAAATAGATTCCCTTTTAATCTTGTATTTGTAAACGTGGAGCTACAGTATTGATGTAAACAAGTCCAAAAAATTGAAATAAAAATGAAAAATGACAAAATGGTTTTGTGCATTAGGCAATCTAGAAATCAGAAAGGTTTTTTTTTTTCCGTTTTTTCTTTGGGGATTCTGGGGGCTTGTTAATACTTTTAATTGATATTTATAATGTTAAGTACATTTTTTTGATATTTGAAAATCTATAAGACAATCCTTAAAAATTGTTTGTTTGGAGTAACTTTACCATACTTAACCAACAAAATTGCTACCTACTCAAATAATTTTTTATATTTCATCTGAAATGATAGCCGTCAGTGTATCAATAAAATGAAAAAGTTCATTACGCCCAATCCTCGCTACAAATGTTCAGTCTTTTCACCCCGAAGAACCTCTATTTCAGCGGGTATGACTTTTAGACTGCTAGAAGCAATTAAAAAACCTTCCACAGATAGATAGTTCAGTGATTTTATGCATCAGTAATTGCACTCCCAGTCATCTATATGCACAAAATGGAACTTGTTGTGAAGAGCCAGGTATTGTGGATTTGGTTACTGCAGGGCCGAGTCATGTATGTAATGTGGGGCTGCAGATTTTTCATTTGGTCTTTTAAAAGGATGTTATTATCAGATCTATCTTCTTCTCTTTTCAGGTGTTAGTCGACAATGCAAAATCCAGACGAGAAGTCGAGTTACACTACAGGGCTTGTAAGCATCCTAACATAGTCTTCATCCGAGATGTGTATGAAAATATTTACAACGGCCGAATGTGTCTTCTAGTAGTGATGGAATGGTAAATTTTCCCCTTTTTCTTAACGTTTTTTAAATATTTTTTTAAAGATAACATTTTGGGAGGTTTGCTTCTGCACTGAATCATTAGATTGGGTGTTCATGATTGTGATGTGTTCTGGGAGCTACGGTGTGCTAAAGCCACACTTAAAAAATTGTTTGTTTGTCGTACTGTGACCAACACCACAAAACTACCAACTGAATTTTTCCTTTTATTATGATCTAAAATGAAAATTTTATGAGTAAAAGTGAGAAAAAAAAAAAAAAAAACAAGATCTGGAACCGTGGCAGTATAAACAATATTTTGCCCATCAACAGTATACTCAGTGTTACTACAAGCCAACAATTATTTAAGGATTTAAAGTGAGAACATTTTTTGGAGGGACCTACACCAAAAAGGTAAAAATTTAAAACTTAAAGGGCATATATTGTGTTAACATGGAGATGAAATTACAATTTATTTTGGATTGGTCAGAATATTAACCCATTAACTGACTAACCAATCAATTACCACCACGGAAGTGACGTTACTAGTATGTACAGTATCACACTTACTGGTGGTGGGTCAAGCAATGCTCTTGAAAGGAGATACCCTCTCTAAACTTCTGCTGAATTATGTTGTACTTGATACTGGTTTAGTTTTATTTGAAGTTGGACAGAGGTTATGCTTTCGCCTCTGTTTGTTTGTTTGTCTGTTTGTTTGTTTGTTTGTATGTCATCAAGAAATCTCAGTAACTGATGATTGGATTTTGATCAAATTTTGGTGTGTGGTTTGGTTTTGTTACTGCTCAAGGAAGAAGTGAATACAATTTGGAATTGATTGGAACGTTGGGGGTAGTAGAAATGGAGGGGTTGGGATATTTTAGGGCAGAATTTATCAACACTTAGTTAAACTTTCTTATGGAATGTGCTGAACAATGATCATGCCACGAAAGAACAGCCATACATTCAATTTTCTAGACTCAAAGAAAATCAAGTGAAGTGGTCTCTGTATCAAAGTAATCAAAACAAATGGTTTCTGCCATGAATGAAAATAATGGAAGTGAATCTACCCTGTATAGAGCTCAAACAATGAATGCTTAGCCTGAATTAACTGAAAACAAGTGATGATCCTCGAGTGTTTAGAACGCAAATGACAATACAGATCAACAGTGAGAAATAGATTGTTTGAGGGTATAACTTGGCGGGTCGAGGGCTGCTGAGGTAGATTGTTTTTGGTGGGGAACGAACAGGGGCGGAGGTATGTGCTCTGCAGAGTGCTATATTCTAGTCTTAATATAAGATGCCCATTATAAGTATTTTAAGGACACTGCAGGTAAAATTTTGAGCAGACATGCTAACATTGGTTACAAAATAATAGTTCAGTTACCATTCAGTAACATCTGAAATAATATTCAGAAGGCTTAGATCCTAGACATCTTTGCAAATTTGAATGAAAATTTGTGAATTCAGATCAATATATGTGGAAATCTATGCAATTCTCATGCCTTGTACAACATGGTTACATAAACAATGAAACAAACAACATGCTGTACATGTTATGATTTAGTGTTGCTAGGGTTTATGTGACGATAAACAATGCTCTAAAAAATAAATATTTTAAGAAAGTAGGAAATCTTATAATGATGTGTTGAGGAAGTGTGAAAATCTTACCACCCTTAAGACACATTAATTTCAGCATTTCCTGTTATTAACCTCTCCAAGTTAAATGATTGACAGCTTTTTCAACCAATCACTGCACGAATTTGCCTAACAACAAAATCTGTGTTACTTAGTGGGGCAAAAATCCTACGCAGTACTGGTACAGTACAGCTAGCTAGCGGCGTGCTGATGCAGTCAATACAATATTCTGCACAAAACAAATTTCTGCACACACGGACTGAGCGACGGCAACATGGTGAACAAAAATAAAATTGCACCTACGGGCCTGCTACGGGCTTTGTAAATTGATTATTGTTACCCGGAACAGTTAGCAAACATAATTTTATTTATTCCTTTTGCTAAAATCTTTAAAAATCAGGATAAGTGCCCCAAATGGTTCAAAGATTACAGCAGGCCACATGAACATCTAAATGCCAATGCATTGGTCACACACGATTGCTGATTTGAGGTTTGTTTGCCCCACCTAGTTACCGCATTGCTATGGTGGGTGTGGATTATTTCGTAACTCAGAGACGTCAATTTTTCTCATTTTGGAGAGAAATGAAAATTGTCTGACCGATTGTATCAAATCTATTGAAAATTATGGTCACGTTCTCACTTTTCTCTGGATCATGATTCTGCGACGATGAATCAAGTTTACGATTGTAGAAAAACAACAAAACAATGTCATGTGTTGTTACATGAGAATGAGCTTGCAATCAGACCCACTGCGGATGCAATGATCGCGGGACACAAAAGGCAATTTTGAAGGTGTGTCAATGAAAAGTCTAGGAAATGTAACAGCAGCTAATGTAACTAACATGATTACGGGTGAGATCTGCTTTCATACACGTTTTCTTGAGAATCTCATCAGTGGATCTGATTGCCTGTTCCGGATCATGATCCTTCCCTCCACTAGAATCATGATCAAGAGACTGGTGACCAGATCCAGTGAGCATTCTTGTTGTAAAATATGGGCAAATCTGATCGCCTGAAGTGAGCCTGATCGCGGGCTCCTAAGCAAGTGAGAACATGCATCTGTATTTTTCGATAAACCACACAGCCTTGAATTTGTCCCAAAGTGAGGATTATTAATAATGTAATATGATCATATTACATTGAAATCCATGCAATTTTAATTGAATATACTTATTAACACTATATTATATAGTTTATTAACACTGTAAGTTAAGTTTTTTCTTCTTTCTGTCATGTTCATCACTTTTGGGCATGGCATTGACTGTACGGAAGTAATTTCTTTTTGTTTCTCTCTTGGGGTTACGAGGATAACTCTTGTTTCTCACGAATGATTGAACTCAGTTTGAGAAGAAGATTAAAGCGCCTGTATGGTGTATGATGTCATCAGCAAGTACCTTAAGACTATTTGGAATCCAGAAGGTGTGATTATTGGAATCAATCATTTTCTATCTGATGATGTATTGTCATGAATATAAGGCATCCAATGAGATCATGATGGGTTTTATTCATTATTCTTCTCTGAAGGTGATATCTCCTGTATATCATACTGTAGTATGGTAACATGGGGTTCTAGTACATTCATGGAAATCAATGTTGTAATTGTTATGTTGACATTAATGTACCAATGTAAGGACTAGTTTGGGTAAGACATGTCCATGATCTTTGAATATGGACCTGGCAACATAATTATAATGTTGAAGATGCTAGGGCATGTGTTTCATTCAGGAAATATTGACTTCTAAAGACATCACAATTCACAAATTAGCTTGAAGGATTAGTTCGGTGGTCAAGCATGTCTATCTTATATGAAAGAGGACTTTAAAAGAAACAAAATGGTGAAGAAAGCATTGCAAAATCTTATTCCGTTAAGGAGATATCAAGTTTAAAGTTTCGTATCATTTCTGTACAAACGACTGAAATCAGACTAGTTGTGATGTCATAGCCTCAGATTCCTTAAAGTCTTTATGTATTTTAAAGAAAGATTAGTGAATTGTTCACTATTTATTTCATTTTTTCCTCAAATTTTTTTCAGGGGAAATATTATAAATACCCTTTCTAAGTTCAGTTTTACTATTTTTCTAACGTATCCCATGGTTTTTAAGCCACAAAATCGCAGGACAAAATATGATAGAATACATAAAGAATTTGGGGAATCTGAGGCTATGGCATCACAATTAGTCTGATTTTAGTCATTTCTCGACAAATAATACCAAACTTTAAACTTAAATATCTCCATAATGGAATAAGATTTTTGAATGTTTTTTCACTCACTATTTTGTTTCTTTTGAAGTCCTCTTTTATATAAGATGGACATGCTTGACCCTTAAACTAATCCTTTAAGAATGACTGGTGTGGAAAGTCTACAAGTGATGTCACCTGTTTTGTAAGCTAATATACAGTATCTTTGTGATAATTATTTTTGCACTTATTGAAGACAAAATTGGCTAAATTAGTTCAGATTGGTACACCACACAGCTTGTTCTCACTTAGGTAGGAGTTTGCAATCATACCCACTGCAGGCTATCAAATGCGCCATTTTACATAGCTGGTTCTCACTTGGGTAGGAGTTTGCAATCATACTCACCGCGGCTTTCAAATCCGCCATTTTACACAGCTTGTTCTCACGTGGGTAGGAGTTTGCAATCATACTCACTGCGGCTTTCAAATCCGCCATTTTACACAGCTTGTTCTCACATGGGTAGGAGTTTGCAATCATACCCACTGCAGGCTATTAAATCCGCCATATTGTTTGTTCTTACTGTGAGAACGCCTACCGGATTTGATCACACTTGATCTTGATTCTATGCGGGAGTAGTTTCATGATCCAGAGCAAATGAGCGATCAACCGATGCGAGTCTCAAGAAACATGTGGGAACTTAGATCAGTGACCTGTGATCACGTTTAAATAACACAACATTTTATTGTAACTTTCTAGCTTGACTATTTGAAGAATAGTAGAGCTATCCATCCACCATTCTAACAAACAAGTATTCATAGCAATTATACTAAACGTTTCCTTGCATGCAAAATGCTTCAAAATAGGGTTGTCTGTCAATTTCAGTTAATCTTGTTTTTCTTTGTAAATCTGTACTTTGCAATTCTAAAGTGGAAAGGAAACATTAAGAATGAATTCCAAAGGGCATGTTTCTCTGTGTGAAAAATGTAACTATAAAGAATGTAGCAATTACTGCAGAATCCTTAGTATTTGTGGTTTCTGTTGCTCTAGTTTTGAAATGGAAGCGCTGTAAAATTAAAGAACTGTTGAGGATGTTAGTTAGTACATGTAAAATGTAATTAGTGTAATTGATGAAAGCCAACTTGATCTTAGTTCAAAATGGATTGCTATCTGAATGCTAAGACTACAAAGATATTTGTTTATGAGGTTATGTACTACTATGCTAAGATTAAAGAAAAGTTTAATTTCCTGGAAACGTTTGGGTACATGGAAACATTTTCCTTGCAAATATTTTTCTTTTTAGACAAAAGTTAATCAATTTTGAATGAAAACTAAATATTAATTTTAATACGAAATTTAAGTATTCAATTTTTCATGAGACTCAAGAAAAATATGCACTTACTTTTCGGCTGCCAGCTCCTTCAACATTAAACAAGTCTTTTCTTGCTTGCCCCTGTACAACCTTCCCATAGCTTCCCTCACTGCCCACAACTCAATAGCCGAACTCTTCCAAAAAAAAAACCTCCGTATAAATTGATCTCCTTTCTTCATCATGCTTCCCTCTACAACCATATTATGTCCTCCTTCCCCACCCCCTCTCTCTCTACACTATTTTTTTACCCATACACCTCCTCTCTCGATCCCAGCTTCTGGCTTTTAGTTCTCGTGTTTCTTTCAATCTCACCCTGTTTACTCTCCTTTCTACCTCTGGAATGATCTAACCTCTCAGGCACAATTTGACCTTTGCTGTTGTGGTATTGTTAAACTCTCATCAAACAAACAAACCAACAAGTCTTTCCAGTCAATTATCCTTTAAAAGTTTACCTCTGGTTTTGTGTATAGAGGTACTCCATGATCAGTAACTTGTTTAGTGAAAACATTGTTTTTTCATTTGGAAACAATGTTTTTTCATTTGAAAACATTGTTCTTTCATTTGAAAAAAAAAAGGTAAAAAAATCCTATTCTCTGACCTAAGTAGGCTATTACGCACTCGTATTGTTTCCTTTTCTTGAATCCGTAACAGTTTTGTTTTGGGAGGTGATAATGGTAGGTTTAGTTGGTATTAAAGGAGAGGGGGTCGGGGAGGGTGGGGTTTAGATAGGGTGGGACGAGGGAAGGGATGGTGTATAAACATACTGAATTGATTATTATTTTTGTTTTTGTCTGTTATTGTATCGTAAGGGTTTTTTGCACCCATAAGCTTTAGGTACTTTGCAAAATCTCCCTAGCCACTGTTTATATTTGTTAAACCATGTTACTCTCATTTGAGTTTAATCAATCAGTATATAATTTACAAGATTGATCTAATTTCACTCGATGTATATGTATATATTGAAATTGTAATTGTTTGTCTGGAATAAAGTATTTTCAAATATTTTGGAAAATGAAAATTCATTTCACATCAAAGATACAAATTATTGATAGGTCTTATTAACAAGTATAATAACTTAGCTGATATTGTAAAGAAAATGATAATTTTTTGAAATACACAATAAATATATATATGAGCAAACCAACAGCTATTTGACAAAAACTTGCCTTTCAAGATTTCAAGTTAACGTGTGTGAAAGCGTGTGGACATTTAAAGTTTAAATCCTGCTTGGTGTTTGCTCCACTACACAAACAATGCATTTCTTGGAAAGAGTACTTATGACATTTAAGTAGGAAGAAAGATTAGTAAATAAGCATCGGAACAATAAATGCTTTATTGTCTACATTAAAAAAACAAAGAGTTTGAAGAAGGAGTTGTCATCAGGCATGTGAGACTTCAGCTATTTAGCTGCTTGCAGCTATTTTCCAAGCCAATTTCAACTATTTTCTGCATAATTGACAATACTGAGCTATTTTGATAAGAAAATTGATCAATTTTAACTACTTTAATCACTCACATGTCTGTGTCATACAGGTATGTGTATTTGTATAGGAGTCTGATAATGTGCATCTGGGAGGAGGAAGGGGGGGGGGGGAGGGGGGGTAAGGGTCATTGATGGTTTAGTATGTCATGGTAATGATGATTTATTGCTGACGTGAAATGATTGGTTGTTTCAATAGATTTTGTAGTAACTTTGTCTTGATATAAAAGGAGTTCTGATCGAAAAGAGTGGGCATCTTTTTTGCTAATGCACTTGTCAATTGTGTAACTCACCCCTACACCCCTGGATAAGGTGAGTCATTGCAACAAGTGGGTGGACAACACATGCACAATGACATACCTCAGTCACTTATGTGACTGACAATTTTTTGTGACATGGACTTACCCTAAATCAATCACCTTTGTACGAAGTTAACGGTTCTGAAGTAAATTGTCTCACCCTATAGTCACTCTGGTGACTGACAATTTGGTACAATGATGCACATGTGAGTCACTATTTTATATGTTAATGACTCGCCTTTGATGACATTGCCGGGGGTAGTATGGGTGAGTCATACAACTGACAAGTGCATAAATCACAGGAATTTTGCAATAACAAACTATTAAGACCAATAGATTGTCTTTGAAAAATTGCTTAGGTATTCATAAGAAATATTTATGAGTGATGTGAACATTTGTACCATCACATGCATGAAAAGTGTGTTCAATAATCTTGAGACTCAAGACTAATATGCCCTGACCTTTTAACCGTCATGCTACTTTGATACCAGACTTCAAGTAAAAGTCAAAAGGAACAAAGGCTAAATAAGCTACTATGTGCAAATTTATAGAATGCTGTATCATTTTCTTATTGATTTTAGGTTGTTGTACTTCAAAAAAAAAAAAATGAAGGTTTCAAGTATTTATCAACAATTGTGCAGTTAACAAAATTAATTTTTGCTTTTTTTGTATTTCAGCATGGAGGGAGGAGAATTGTTTAGCAGAATTCAGAAGAAATCGGCTTTCACAGAAAGGGGTGAGTGATGATGAGACGGAATATGATGCATTCTATTCCAATTGTTTTTATTTTTGTTTGCAGGATTTGTAGTAAATTTTAAAACAATGTTGTTCAATTTGCCCATACATGTCATTTGCATAGATCTGTAATACCCATAACAAGGTAATAAAGATGAATTTTTCTTTGCCCATCATCATCATCACAGTCAACTGACCGTGGCCGCCTTTCCCTCAGATTATAAAAATTTAATGGAACAGTAGGTAACACTGCTACCAGTTGTTCCCATGCCATTGCAGCATGCCTCAGTGGGCTCAAACTTTTTCCACTCCACACAGTCACATTCGCGACCCAGCGAAACTTGGGCCGACCTCTTCTACGTTGTGTACCAGCTGGAAGACCATCAATTAAGGCATCCAGCCTTGTGTGATCACATGGCCACACCAAGCAGTTTTCCTCTGTAACATTTCATCATCAGAAAGGCACCATCGACCACCTATCAATTTCATCAAGCTATCATTTGTGACAAAACCTGACCACTTGATGCCCAACAGCATTCTCCAAATTGTCCTGCCAGGCTTTGTCCAATTTGTTTTAGTGTGTCATTCACCAGTAACCGTACTATCAGTTTCTGATCACTTGGTAGCATTGATAAATACAGCATTGTTTATAATTCCTTCACCTTTGAAGCCAATTTCATCCATTTGATGGAAATGCTTTCAGCGAAAATCAATCGGAAGTATCTTTGCTGTACTATATTGATTCCTCTGATAAGTTGATGAATGGTCCAATTTACACAAGACCAAAACAGATTTTAATCTTAAGATTAGCCCCATCTCTTTTGTCAGATTTCTCACTATCTTCGTGGAAAGTCCTGTAAATTTTTAATACAGTGTGTCAGTGGAGAGAGTATATCACCAATTTAAGTTCTTCACGATTATTGATGAGATGGTCTGGATCATTGGTTAGGCAGAAAATACTTCGGGTCTCATTAAGGACAAGGTCAACCTGTTATTGATGTACAGTATGTGCGTAAAGAAGTGCAGCTGGTATGAAAAGAATGTCTGACAAAGTTCATATTAAGGTTTCTAAATATAGTCTTCAAATATTTATTGCTAGGTAGGATGGAGATTTTCTTTTGGATGACAGGGTTATTCATAAATTAATTACCACTCCAGGACTTCTCATGCATTCAACTGTCTTAAAATTAACATGCATTCAAATTTTGAACTGCACATTGCTTAACTGTGCATGCAAAATATTGTATACATGCATTGAAAATTTCATGCATTAAAATTGACATGGATTGCAATTCACCTTCATTGAAATGTAAATGGGTGAGAAAAATATACTCTTCTTAAAATTTATGTTAGACGAGTTGGTGTGTATAAGTAATGGCTGAATGAAGCAGCAGCTGCCAATGCCAGGCTTCAGTACTGATGTTTGTTAAAAATGAGAGAGAAGTTGGGTTTTTTTAGTTTCCTTAGTCAAATATAGAAAAGCTGATGATTTTTACAACTTTATAATTGAGTTATAGAGTCAAGTTATCAAAATTAGGAAAATTATGTATCAGCTATTATTCACGTGACCAAGACCTGGAGCTGATTGGCGGTAAATAATTTACACTGCACTGAATGCCCTGCAAGTGATGTTGCATGTCATACGTGAAGAAAGTTGCTGGTATGAATTGTTCCATTAAATGATTATCGTTCTCCTCAAGTGTAGTTTAAGTGTACAGTGGCTTATGAGGATTTTGTATCTTTACCGAGTATAACTTATATTGGCAGAAATAATACTATTACTCAGGTTTGTATAGCACTATTTGCTAAGGCTTTAAAGTGTTGAACCTTTTGTGCAAGCATTTCTCAAACTTAAAACTTTCTCAAGTCCCTTGGGATAAAAGGGCATTGTTATTAACATTTAAAATTGTTTGATTAAATTTGTGGATTGTCTTAGTGACCTCTGTAGTATAGAAATAGGCCACAGCCACCATGTGGGGCAAACAAACCTCAAATCCACAATCATGCATGACCAATGCATTATTGTCATTTACATGTTTTTGTGGCCTGCTGCAAGCTTTGATCCATTTATGGCACTTCTTCGGATCTTTAGACTTTTCAGCAAAAGGAATAAACAAAATTCCGTTTGGGAATCATTCTGGGTAACTGTAATCAGATTTACAAAGCCAGTGGATGCAATTTTTGTTCACCATTTTTGTCGTCACTTAGCCTTGTGTGTGCAGAAATTTGTTTTGTGCAGTATATTGCATTGACTGCGTGAGTGCATGCTGCTAGCTAGCTGTACTGTACCAGTACTGTGTACAATTTTTGCCCCACTTAGTTCCGTAGATTTTGTTGCTAGGCTAATTCGTGTGGTGATTGTTTGAAGAAGCTGTTAATCAACTAACTCAGAGAGGTTAATTCCCATTCAGTTGCAGAGAAAGAAATATACTTCATCTAATAAATAGCCTGTGAATTTCTATACTAATCATGTGGTTCTCTCTCATGTTGAGTGAAGGACCAAAACATACTTAACTCTGAAATGAACCGATTTTATGCTTTTCTAGATTGTGATCCACAACCTCCTCCCCTGTCCAAGCCGCAATGTTATGCTGAGTCATACTTCATCTTCTTGATACCATGAAAGATAATTGAAATGAGAAAAAAGTTGCTATGGAGCAACTGTTTCTATATTGTGCTTTAAACCTGCAGAACATTATATGAATGATGACATTTCTGTGTTGATTGTGATGGGTACTCATGCTGAGAAAAGAATCTGAAACTGGGCTCCACCTGGGGCATTCACTGCATTGGCGTAAATATAGCAAGTTTAAGATGTGCTAAAGCGGTTTACAATTTGGTTGAAGGTTAGAAAGGCTTTGGTCGCGTCCACTTTCGTCCAGAATTGCCTTCACATAAGGGTCTACTTTTGCACTTAAAGTTGGGAAGCAATTTCCAGCCATGTCACTAATTGGCTTAGTCAGGCTCAGAGCGGGAAAAAATCTACGGTTTTGGCGGTTAATACCACTGGAAAATTGGGAAATCGCAGAAATTATTATTATTTTTTTATTCAAAAAAACAACAGTGTATGTGGTAAATATAAGCTCTAAAAACATCCCCCATGTAATTGTGCGATGAAAAGTATATTAAATTGTGAAAGAGGGAAGTATATAAAAAAAAATTTACCACATTAATTTTATTTCTGTCGCAATTTTTTTTGGAAAGATTTTCAAGACCTTTATTTAAAACCGTTAGAAATTTTATAATTAATTCCAACTCCGGTCAGGCTGAAAATGAGTTTTTTGAGTATTGGCTGGTTGGAAAGCAGTAAAACTTTTGAAATTGAGTAAAATTATAGTCTTTTATTTTTGAATGGTGCATGCAAATGAAAAAGTGCCCCATTCAAGTCATGTAGAAAAACTGAAGTACGTAACTAATCTGATATGCCTTTTACGAATATAGGTTTGTCTGGGCTCTCATACTTCATGTTCAGGCAGTGGCATACTCTTGTAATCCAGACAGTGGCTGGAGAAAATTGAGATGTGGCGTGCAAGATCTATCACAAATGGTTCTTGCCAATTTGCCAAATCCCAAAAAATTAGGACCCAGTTCAACTGGCATATGTGACTGACTGTCAGGCAAAGAAAAAGGAGTAAAATATGAATATCACTGTAGAGGAATTTCATCACGTGACTTTAACTCAACTGGACTTCATTTTGCAGGGCAGCGGCGTTATTGCTTTCACACATCTTCACATAGCTCAGTTACATAACATGTACAACAAACATACAACATGCTAACCTACCAGTACCAGTTCAGCAACTTTTACTAATTCCAATTTTTTGCTCGCTTTTGATTTTACTTCATATTTTCCGTAAGTTTGATAATTTCCCCAGGTATATGAAGAGTAACTTTAACGTTAACACCAGCTGATTGTCCGTTATACTCAGACAAAGCCTACTACATACCTGATATAAAGTGCTTGCTGCAAATCCTAGTGTGAACCGTAGGTTGAAGTCGTCATGTCGTACAGCAGAAACCCACTTCGAACATCGATCAGGATCAGATCAAAATCGAGAAAATGTCTTTCTATTCCCCTGCACACATCTATTAGTGCAACCAAAGGCACAGCAAGATTCCAGCATAATTATCTTACAAAAATAATCTTTTAGAACAACATGCAAACATATGTAAGTCTAATTAAGTGTACAGCAGACAGTGGTTTTGCCCGACAAATTGGCGAGGTAGACAATGTCATGTGACCTCGTGACGTCAACTGAAACACCCTTAGGAAAAGAATTACGTTATAATAATTTTGAGCTTTCTGCCTTAGTCATAAATTAGAAATTTAGCATAGACTAAAAGCTGAACAAATTCTGATCAGCCATATAAAACTAAAAAAAATAGAATTGCTATTTTGAAAATTCAAAATCTAATCAGCTCAGAATTGAATACTCTTTTTTTAAAGAAGTTTTACCTAATTTTGCCTAAAATTTGCATATTTATGTCAATATTTTTTATTGAGAAGTTTATTGTCTTGGCATTCATATAAACCAAACTTGTAGTGATAGAAAACGAAAGAAAAGTTGTAAAAATTAATTTTGGAAAAGAAAAAAAAGGTTCTGAAAAATTGCAGTCACGTTTTGAACCCTTTGGGCATTTAAGGATTAAACTGAAATGTAAATTGGTACATGTATAACCATAGACCTTTATCAAGCTTATATATTGAATTCCAGCAAGTCAACTTTGACTTAGCTTCCTGTTCTGAGCACCTCTTAAAATGTTTAGATATCTTGTTGCCCTTTCAAATTAAGTCTTGTCCTGTCCGCAGTGTTGTAGCACATACACAAGATTATGAGTAGCACATACACAGGATTATGAGATTAAATGTGAAGGCTTCCTGCTCGAGTCTTGTCTTCAATGTCTTTATCAATTTGATACCCTTGGAAGTGATATTAGTTTGATTGGGGAAATTTACATATTATGGGTGCCAGGCGGTGCAAAAGGGTAAAAATGAGGGAGGTATTCCCCTAAATAAGATGTACTATGAAGTAAGATGTAATTACTTTTATGTCTCAAAGGCAAGGTTACAATCTTGAACTTTTGGAGATGTAGTTGTTATAGAGACCTGATTATGACAAAATGATTAATTGTGAGGAATTTAGAATGAGCAAAGTGATATAAACTAGTAAAAGGTTAACGTAAACAATAGAAAATAAAACTATTGAGGTAAACAAATAGAGATGTTTATTGCCTATTTCAATTTTGTTCAACATATAAATTAAGATTTTCATCTGTCCAACTTTAATTATTGATTGCTTCGCGGAGCTTGCATGCAATCAGAATAGAGTTATTAGCAGTGGCACCTCGGATTATGAAGTTGAGGTATACAGATAATGTGGGGAGCAAACACTACTGTACATCTACTGTAAGATTGGAAAAATGGGGTGCATTATTGTTGTATCCAGAATTTCAAAAGGCCTTCCCTCTTATTTGCCCCTCTTTTTGCTACTGATATCATTCTTAAATTAGAGGTGTTAATTAAATTGTCATCCTTTATTATCACCAGTGTCTCTTTTTTAGTAACTTCAACACTTATCAGCAAGTTGATTGTGTGTTTCAAACTGTTGTGACACTTGTTATCTTTCCGATAGTGATTGATTGGGAGAATAATTGATTTGCTGTTGGTAAAGCTCCTTAATGATGGACATCTGGACTATAAAGCTAGTATAAGGTGTGAAAGTAATTTAGGTTTAAGACAATAACTTGTTTACAAAGAAAAATAAGGAAATATAAATCAGTAGATTATAAGGTCATGAAGGTCAGGGCTGCCTTTACATAGTATCTTCTGTTGAATATTCATACATTTTGCTTAATCTTACTGTACATGACCCTAGACACCAAGGACTTATCATTTACTTGATTGTACATAAATCAAGAATAAAACAACAGGCATTGTATGTAGCTAGTGCAGGCAAGAGGAAAAGGGGTAGACCAAAAAAAACACCTGGCGGAGAACTGTTGTTGGGAAACTGAAGGAAAAAGGCCTTGTCTTGAGAAGAAGAGCAGGCTGCTGCCCAGGGTCAGACCAGATGGTGAAGTATTGCTTCGGTCTTATGTTCCACTGAGAATGAAGAGGATAAAAAAATGAAATAACAAATCATAAAATCATAAGTAAACATGATTTTCATATTTGTTTACGAAATCTTCTTTCTTTCCAGAATTATTTTTAAGACTGTATATCCAACTATCAAAATAATCAATTCATGTACTGACAACATCACCATTTTTCATGTTAAAATATTGTCCAAGTCTCCACATCTAGCTGTGTACTTTCATAGTAGTCACCAAAGTCTACAATATAATTAATGGCATTTCATAGACTGCAGAATGATCCAAATTTATGCTATGCTCCACTGAACCATTAACTTTTCCTTTATATATTATGTTAGTTTTGAGCATCTTAGAAAGGAACAATGCATGTTTATTGGAAAATATAGTGCCAAATCCTATCAGATAGATTATTCACAAAATCAGAGGTCAATTTTTAGGTCAAAAAGGTATAAAAAAAAAAAAATTGACATGAATTTTTTCCTTGCTCCAAAAAAATTAAGAATAGTATCAAATGAAAGGTCCTTCTTTCAACAATTCATAAATTCTATTAATTTGTTGTTGTCATTGTAAATAGCAACAAGAGAGCAGAATATTACAAAGATAGCAGTTTAGGACATTTAACAATCTGAATTAATGACCTCATTTGCATATTTGACCAGAAAAGTATGCAAATCAACATAAAGTCCAAAGTCTTATCTTTCATATAACATAAACTTTGGGGGAAAAAAAAAAAAAAAACCTTTCCAAAAAGTTCCCCAATATAACAGTTGTAATCTTAAATGCTCTGGTAGAGTAAGAGATAAAAGTGCACTCCACTGAAAAGTGAGAGCGTATTTTATTGGAGTCGCCAAAATAATCCAGTGAGTGTCTTGTAGAAGCTTTTAGTCTCTTTGGATTTAAATATTCATAGCTTTGCTGTGCTGTCGATCATGCGGGTACTTGGCTGGATGTTAGGACTTGACAAATGCACAGGAAGTTTATCTTGTTACTATTTTTTTTCTTGTAAACATAACCATGCAATAAACTTTGCTTAAAGTTGGGTGTCTTTTCACGGTTGGAATGCATTTCAATGGTCATTTGCTAATAAATCAGCGATGAGTTCTTACGTTGAGTCTTACCATGTTGTTAGGCAAGTTTAACATTAGGACATTTGAAAAGAGGTTTATTACACAAAGTTGCAGTCAAAAACTCATAGTCATACGTTACTACAGCATTAGCCAAGTCTTCCTAGGCTCAAGCTTCTTTATCGGCTACAGTATAAAGTTTTAAGATTAACGTAGGCCCTATAATTTTGTTACTATCGTTCGTACCACACCAGAAGAAGAGAAAAAAGGCTTAACATGTGCAGAAGTACAAGTTTATACACACACACTGAACGTTTGTATGGCGAGTGAACAAACTTTCATTGAGAGCATTCTGCAAGTGAACAAACTTTTATTGAGAGCACTTTGCAAGTGAACAAAGTTTCATTGAGATTGAATCTGTCAAAAAAGGATCGCTAGATTTGATTGGATGTGGACGAAATGCCCACAAATTATCACAAAAAGACTCACTCACTTTTCGATCTAGAGCTTCTTTAACACTAACAAGATCTTACTAAGTCGGGAAATAAACCATATTTCAATCAAATCATCAATAAATATGATTTTCACCAACACTACGATTATGAAATCAAATACGTTCTTTCTATATCAAAACAATCATTTCATGTACTGACAATATCTTAACAAAAAGCAATATTGTTATTTTCTTGTGATTTATATTGTGTCCAAACTCTTATCCACTGTGAAAAAGTTTCAGAAAAATTGATAGATTTTGCACTTTGAACTAAATACCTCACTTTTGCATTTGGCATAGTCAAACACATTAGCCTCAGTCTATTGCATTGTCATAGCAACATGGTCCTACCAGGGAGCTGTTACTTTGACAACAGCTCCCTGGTCCTACAAGGATAAATCATTTCTGAGCTCAACATTTGTTTACAGTATATGTTTAAAGCTCAAATCCTGGCCCTCCCTTTCCATATATACTGTAGGTGTAACACAAGTGTAGCTATCATCATGCTGACAGCAACTGAGAGGAGAGTATCCTATGATTGTTATTTTTAGTGCATGAATTATATATTAGTTTGTCTGAAAACGTGACGGCAAGTACTGTATTATATCTGTCACAGAGATTGAGAGCAATTGTGTGCAGTCAGTATACTTCATTTCATCAACAACCAACCAAGGAAAGAGGAACACAATATGTCACAAATAAAAAAATTCTGTCTCGTATTTTGTATTGTCTTGGATCAAAGATTCATCTTGTGTCATCCAAAGATACAAACTATTCCAGCTGCATATCCTAGTGGTGTAAAGTCTTATGCTTTATATGGAGCTGAACAGTCAATAAGGCTTCGTTGTCAACTTGGTTTGTATGGCTTCAACTTCATGAACATAACTGTTTTGATCAATCAGGAAAATGTATTCACCTGGGACCAGTTTAACCAAACTGACAATACACAAGCAGATGAGAAGTTCAAAACTGACCACTCCACATTTGCCAGGACTGACTTTTTTATAACATTAAAGGATCCAGTGAGTAAAATATCTTGTAGTGGTGTCTTAAACCATAATGGCTTAAAAGTGGAAGTCACAGACATTATTCAAATCTCCCTCTATCCTCATGTGAGGTTAAGAGATATTAATTCAGTTGGACCAGAATATTGCATCTCAAATAAAGGGACATCGGTTATCTTCAAAGAGACTGTACAGCTTTTCTGTATGGTGCATATTTGGTTTGGTGATAAGCGTTGGATCAATAACAGAGCGAAAGTCTTGGTCGAAGGTCCAGATCAACAATTACAAGCTGACGTAGAAATCCTTATGAAGGAAGATACCTTCATTTGTACGTTAGGTGAACATCACCACCCTTTCGCTCGGCTTATAGGTGAAATTTGCTCAATAGGTCCATTTGAACTAAGCAATGAATTAACTATAACAATGCAAAGGTATTGGGAAAATGGCACCATAACGTTTTCCTGCTCAAGTCATCCACCTGCTGAGGAAATCACATGGAGTTTATTTCACCTTGGAAAGGATATTCTTAATCCTATTTCTGAAATTTCACACTTACAATTTCCGACTACAGTAGAAAT